>CM068587.1:8834643-8954935 GCA_035048485.1 Pteria penguin | reverse complement strand
GATATACATGTAAGCCAATTAAATTGACATTCATGCAATTTGACATGTTCTCCAAAGATGATTTTGGGCAATTTTTAAGTCTTAGTGTCTCGGGTGAAATTTCTAATTAATGGCTGTGAATTGCTATTTTTCATGAAAAGGCGTTCATTTTCATCCCAAAATTACAGAATACAGAGTTTTTCATAAATAAAAGAAATATTTTTCACATAGTTTGGATATTTTAACCACACATAAAATATCAGGGGCAGATAACTCTTGAAAAAAATCAGAAAACTAAAATAGTGATGTGTTTCCCTGTTCACGTGTATTTTAATATTATGAGAAAAGGTATTATATTTTGACACTAATAAATGAATTATCTACTCCTAAAAAAGGGTGTTCATGTGTTTTTACAAATGGGTATTGGGCCTCTCTAAATAAGGCCTATACATGTAATAATGCCACAATAATATCTTAATCAGTGGACATACATTGTAAGCAAGTAAAATTCAAGTAAACTTAATTAGATTTGTTCAGGTTCTAATTCCACATACCATTTACTTGCTTTTCCACAGAGTATAAATTAGATATTTGGACTTCTTTCATGAAACTTAAGTATTTAGATGGAAAATATTTTTCCAACAACCTTTAAGGTTGTTTAATGTTACGCATTTCTGTAAACACAGTGAAGTGTCAATATTCTAATGTGTTACATGTATTATAACTATTTTTTCATACTGCAAATTCTTTTGCATGTATATAGATATATGCATTTATCTGAAATCTGAATCTGAAATCTAATGGACTAATAAAAAATGGTCCAATGGACTTCGCCGCCATTAACTGCGGTCCTAATATTAAGGGAGGAAATAAAACATATTCCCACAAAAATTACATAAAGAACAATGAAATGTCCTAATAACGTCATAAGGTTGCTTACGTTCAACGTCGTTTCTAACTCATTGTACACAAGCGCCGCCCAATAGAAGGCGAACCTCATTGAAAAAAATTGATGGCATTGTGTTTATCTCAGAGAAAATGGATAATTTTATTTTAAGTGAAAAAGCTGTGCATAAAAGCACAGTGACAAAGTGATAAATTATTTCTTCATGATTGGAAGTTTCCATATAAATTGTTTTATTTAATAGCCTTATACTTATAATATTGATGGCATGATGTCACTGTGCCAAACACCATGGAGAACTTACCTTTACTGCATTGTTGTTGTTGCCATGGTGAGAAATAAGCATAGAATTATAATTCTTTTTAGAATATGTTATGCATACTCTGTGTTTCAAGTTTGTCCTACTTTGTCCACCTTTCTGGTCAGTTGCTTATTTCAACCAGTTTTTCAAAACGTTTCACTACATACTATTGGTAACAACTGCAACTATATATATGGTGTTATTATAGTAGCAGTTAAAATCCTAGAATTTTATTTGCAGTATGGCAAATTATTATAATAAATGAAAGCACAAGGGCAAATGAGAAAATCTTACAACAGCATTGGCTATTCTGAAGTGTCAGATCAACCAAAGGTAAATTACACAACAGACTTTAATTCTGGCATTAGAGTGAAAACTGTCATAAAATGTTAGTCAGCTTATATTCTGTATTGTCTTTTTCAGGGTGATGCAGAAGTTGTCCAGTTTGAGATGGGAGAAGAAAAACTTACAAAAGTACTTCAAAATTTGAAAGACATTGAAGATCAAATTTCTAAATATTGTGTACAATAAAGTCTATAATTTACTTTTTGTTTGGACAAGGTTATTAATAACACTGGAGTTTGTAACAGAGACTTCTTTCATGCATTAGTGTGTCTGTCCATTTTGTTTATAGAATTACTGTCTTATAACACCTGTACATGTGCAATTTGCGGCTAGTTCTGTATGAGTGAACAAGTTTCCTCATTGATGCAGTTGTGCCCCCTATCAGATGAAGTAACATGTGATGTGCATATAGTCAGGAACATCTGTTTATATCCTAAATGGGCTTGCATAGTGCAATAATAAGATTAGAACAAGATTTGAGGTACCGTCACACTTCAGAAACGCATGAATTGTGCAGTTTAACATTTTAGTTAATATTCTTTTCTGATTCAATTACCTCTGTGATCTTATGATAATTAATTGCTTGGTTAGTTATGGTCCTGCTGAAAATAGTAACCATAAACTTGTAAGTGATCGGGATGTTGGTTCACTCTCTGGACCAAAGCTGAATTTGTTTTCATCTATAATCATGAAACTTCACCCAGACCCTGCATGAGTCAAGAATGTGCCTTACTGAATTTGAGATCAAAAGAAATGAATTTCCGTTTCACCTATAATCATGAGGTATCATCTACAGACTCTTCATTAGTTAAGCTTATGCCCTTTTGATTTTGGGTTAAACAAGAGGCCCAAGTGGGTCTATATCGCTCACCTGAGTACCTAGATGATCAGTCATGCAGGAAGGAAGAATTCATTTATTTTTGCATTACTGTGACTAAGTCAACCCAAATTTTGAAAATATGTCAAATTTCATTTCAGACCAAATTAAAATCAATACTTTTTTGCACATCCATTCAGATGATTTTGATATTAAGTATTTTCTTTGTCTCTGCAAGATGTAATTCAGGGCAACAAGTTAGTCATTTTCTTTAGGTGGGGCATTTTGTTGACTGATTTCAAGTCTGGGTCAAGAACAACAATTGTTTCAAATATTGTCCAGATCCAACTTAAAATGGCCTAATTTCATATGTTGAGAAACATCTAAAAACTTATTTAGAAGTGTAAAGAAATGAAAAAACATTTTTGACCACAGCTGGGTTTGAACCGCTACTCTCCATATTTTATTACCAAGTGGTATATGTACCATTGGAAGACCTAGGTTTTAGACATGGTGGAATTATCTGTTGACCAGTTTGGATAAATTTGTACAAAATTGATAGAGGACCTATAGTACTTCATATATACCATGTTTCATTAAAATCTTTCATGTGGTATAACAGCAGAAGTTACCGTAAAAATGTGAAGAATTGTCCCCATACATCCTCATTTGGAAGTCTTAAAAAATTCATAGAAAATCCAAAAATTGAGATATTGACAAAATTCTTTCAAAGTAGCATTCCTTACCATAATTATGATCACAATAGTCCATAAGAAATCATCATTATCAATTAACTAGGAAATATGACACTTTTCTGCATTGAAATCACGAAGTCCAAACAAAAGTCAAAAAAAAAATTCTAAAATTTGATTTTGGAAGGGAACCAAAATGACAATACGTCTTCACTCATCCCTCTAGATCATTTCTATGCATTCTGTTCGTCTCTGTATACAGCCAGTATAAAGGATAATATTGTCAAAGGAGGGTACTCTTTTGTGACATACTTTTGACTGGGCACCTGTAAAGAGGTCTGAACAAAACAACAGAATTTGAAAGGGATGATAAGTGATTTATTTCTACCAAGGGTTTTGCAGAAAAAGTTGAAAATGTGAAAAATGGCCAAGCTAACCACCCCCCCCCCCCTTTTTGGAAGTCTTAAAAAATTCATAAAAAATCCAAAAATTGAGATATTGACAAAACTCTTTCACAATAATATTCCTTACCATAATTATGATCAAAATAGTCATTAAGAAATGATCAATATCAATTAACTGAAAAAACATGACACTTTTCTGCATTGAAATTACCAAGTCCAGAAACACGTTAAAAAAGCGTAAATTTCTATTTGACGGATCTTAACCCTGAACACAATTTTTGATAACCCATCTTTATAGATTGTTGAAATGCAATTAGTTTCCCCATTTATGCACTAGTTCTGGAGTAGAAGAGTTTTGAAGAGGGGTAAATGTGAAAAAGTTAACAACGGACGGACAGACAGACGATGCACTATGACTATAGTTCACTTGTGCCTTTGGCTCAGGTGAGCTAAAAATAAAATATTGAGGTCACATCATAGATGAATATGATTTCTTGGTCATAATTGTATTCTCTTTTCATCAAAAGTCCTGAAGGATCACCACAGATTCTTTATAGGACAAAGAAGTGCCCAATATTTTTAAAGTTAAAGGTCAATTTTACAGATCATTCAAAATTGGAAATAAATGCATTTTAAACCTCTTATCATGAAACTTCACATAAAAACTCCCTGTGAGTCAGAGGTGGGTCCTATTGATGATAGAATCCACAGGTAAAGGTAAGAGATAATCAATAACTGAAAATGGTTTTTGTATCATGACTTAATTTTCTTTTTACTTCTAATCAAGAAATTTTATGAACAGGCTCCCGCAGAGTAAGGTATTGTCCTATTTATTTTGTGGATGAAAGGTCAAGTGGCATAACAAGAAGTATTGTCAGAAATTGTGCATTTTATAATCAGTTTAAACACAATACCACATTCTTCTAAACATTCTATGAAGCCCTTTTAAATATTTCTACCAAAGAGGGTACATCCTTGAATCTACTGGATGGACCCAGATAAAAAGCTACAACACTTGAAGGGAACGTTGAGTACCGTACTTCATTTCGAAAATTCTGCCATACTTTTAAAGATAAACACCTGTCGTAGATGGACGTATCATGGTATGGCTTTGTGGGTCTGTGCGCACCTTGTTAACACGATATAGACAATACCATTGAGGCAAACTTTCAAACTTATTTTTTATGGCGTGAGGACAAACCCCATTAATTTTCAATATCAAGGTCATTTTGGGGGCAAAATAGCAAAGTTTTGAGAATGCAACTTGTAAACAAGGCACAGACCAAACTATGTGTGCTAGAACTTTTAAAACTGGAGGATGAATCCTATTGATTTTCAAGGTCATATCTGCAAAACCGAGGCCACAGTGCTTACAATGTATGTTAGTAAGATTCTTGTCTAGGCATTTAACTTTGTACACCTTGCACAGTTTTGAATAATATTTCACAGAAGTTTTGCCCAGGTCCCAAGGGTGTGTCTTGACCTTGACTCAAAGATCATATCTGCACAGTCAAGGTCACAATGCATATGACGAGTAATTCTTTGTCCGGTCCATAACTTTTAACCCATTGCACAGATCTGAATATTTCACAGAGTTGTTGGCAAAAGGGGAATGTTTCATACTTTCAAATTTCATCCCTTCAAACTTAGCGAAAGCATATTATGCCACACTGGGTGTTGTTCTCGTTAAAATTATAAAACTTGAATAATTCAAACCAAATTTAGCATATCTGGCTTTGGTTTGTACTGTCTCATCTGAAGGACAGAGAGGCAGAAGATGATAAATCATTTAAGGAATATCCAAGCTAAGGTTTGGAATCTTACCCTGGTCCTCCAATCTGATGTTCTGTACAATAAAGCTGGATCAGCCTGCCTCAGCCAATATTGTATAGTTATTACTTTAAACTAGGACATGTTCTGGCAATACTGTTTAAGAATACATTGTATACATGTAAACTTGTTTTTCTTTTCTTTCATTGAGAACTAAAAAATACCAAAAGATTGAACTTTTGGTTTTTAACTATTGTCAGTGCATCAACTGTCACAATTAGAGCACATACTAGTACATTAGCATAGAGAAAAAGTTCTTCTGGGTCCAGTTCCAAACTGTAACTGATGGTAAGCTTACCAGTGGTTAACTATCTTACTACAAAGTAATTCATCACGTATTTACTTCATACTGATTTTCTTGATACTGAATATTTGTACAGAAATAAATGTAATTTAAATATTTATGTATTGACTTTACAAATTTTATCTATTATCTGTCAAACTTTAATCACTGATTAGCTTTACCATTGGTTACAATTTTGAACAATTTTGTCCTGGTGGAGGCACTCCATTTATGAGCATAATAAGGTTAATTCATGATGGACAAAATATGACACAGTAACAGACAAGGAAAAATTTGTTGTCAGAACGGAATCTGATCCCTCTTACAGTATTCTCTGTCGATGCTCTACCAATGAAGATACCTGTGCTGATGTACAACATTTCTCCCCTAAAAATGAATTAACTTAAAACCATAATGCATTACTTTGTTCAGAGCCAATTCCTTAACAAGCAGGGTGAAAAAATGATTGCCAGACTGGTACCAGTACATGAATACAGATTCCTCCCAAAACCATGCACATGTCCCTCCAACTGAATTATCTGAGTCCACATCCAATCCTGTCGCACAGAAATAAATTATAAAAGAGTAGAGAATAATGTTATGTCACTGCTTTAATATACATGTAATAAATAATGTATCAAGCTGTTACTTTACCAAAGGTAATAGTTTACTATTTTCCAAGGTTGATATAAATATAACCTATTCAGATATTAACAATGAATTATTATGATACTGTTGTGCATTGCTGTCATAAAATTAAATGAAGCCTTATTGTGACCCTATTTTCAGGTCATGTCTTGGATAAATACTTACAGCTAAGTATTTTGCAGCGAAGTAATATAAGCTAATATGTTTATATATTAACTAGCTTAATTCACAGTATAAAACCAACAAAGTACACATTTACAAATGCATAAACAATGTAATGATAACAATGAATAAAGTGATAACAAGTTTTACCAACATATAAACATGCTGACCTCCCAGTAAGAAGAAGCCTGAAACATCGTAAATATTCCCTGCAGAATCATGCATTATAAAAACATACTGGCAATTAATGACATTGAGTCATAAATTGTGATTATCATTATAGGACTAACAATTTTATCAAGTTCAAGGAAGTATTGCCAAGTGTCACAGAAAAAAAGAAAGTGGAAGAGTACAAACACAGATGGGAAAGACATATACTACCATTAATAAAGCCATTTTAATTTTCAGATACCAGTATAATATAATATACATTGACAAGTGTCGAGGTGTTGTGTATACCTGTTTTAATATCTACGCACATTATAAAGTACATGTTAAGGTGGGGGAGGGCAGGGAACTCTGGACCCCATCCCACCCCAAAATTTTCAAAATACAGTACAGTAATACATTTCCCATTTTTTGTTCCGGGGCATTACCACTTTACTTAATTGATATGCTTTCCTCATTAATACACAAAATGTGCAACTTCAGTTTGACTAGTTTATTGATTTCTATGTGTTTGCACATTAAATTGCTAGGTGATAGAATGGTTCCTGATACCTAGTTTGAACCTAAATTCTATGAGATCAGATAATTGGTCATTCAAGTAGGATTACTGCTCCAATTCTGGAGGTTTCTGTTACATGTAACTTAGTTCAAATCTCTCTGTGGGGTGATGTTTGTGTGTCAGGGAATGAATTGACAAGGATCTTGAATTATATTTACTGTATGGTCAGCTGTTTGAAGGCTGCCAGGTAGGTATAACAACATCTCAACTGAAATACAACAATTATTAGCTTAAAAAAACAAATAAACAATGCAACCTTATAATCTCAAAATACTAGCTGTACCATAAAAATCTTCCTTTAATAAATTTCATCAAATTTTACAATTGCATAAAATCTTTGATATGTATATTAAATGGAATGTAATTATGCATTTCTATGCAATCCAATTTAAGCCACAGCTTTATTCTGCTTCTCTATTTGTGCCATAGTGGTATGGGACAAATAAAAATGCACAGTCAAGACCTGGTTTAAATTGAATTGCATTCCTATGGAAATCATAAACATTCACTAAATAAGAATTCTTGTGGATCTTTATATTCATAGCTTTTTAATGATGTGTACATTCCAGTATGATAAAACAAGTTGGGCTCTATCTGGAAAGCAGAATATCCAGTTCTCTTCACAAATTCCCAAATTGCTAAGTCTGTATGAAAACCATATAGGATCTCATCTTTCCCTAGAAACTTAATAAGTTCAAGCAACACTTTGTAAGGATAAAGCATAGCTTGTGTACAACATCCTGGCGATTCTCTGAAGTAGTAGAATGCTGGTAGAATTCGACGCAAATCTAACACATGTTGGCGTCCAACAACAGAATTAACAGTTATAACATATATAGCACCAAATACGAACTGTAGCACTCTGTTCCCGTAAGATACAGTTGAACACTTATACAGGTTCATGGTTATTTCATATACAAGTAAAAAGCACCCTCCTCCTAACATTCCATAACTTAATAATTCTGTTATTCTTTCAACATCATTTGCATAGCCTTGCCATCTTTGTGGGTAGTATAACTTAATATGTGAGAAAGTCTGATTGGTCAACATCCAATGCACTTTTTCATTGGTCAGTTTGTCATGCAAGACCTCAAACAACGACAAACACGGAATAGTATCATCCTCTAGCATCATGACATATTTAGCGTTCAGTTCCATTGCAGTTTCCAAACAAAACATATAATCCACGGTCTCTTTCTCATAATTACTTCCATACACTGTTCTCGAGTAAATATCATTTCTCTCAGACTTAACAATAGACGAATTGTCATATCTTCCATACTTTGGTATGAATTTACTAATGAAATGTGCTTCCTCATGATATTCTGGATGTCTATCAACATTGCATAGGAACAGGTATTTTGACTGAAATATTGCATTGCTCTTGATCAATTTATCCATAGAGGCAGCTGCTTGCGATAAATAACCAGTATTCTTTCCATCAAATGAAACCCGCTTTACTGTCACTATGGCAATAGCAATATCCAAATTAGACCTGTTTAGCATTTGATTGTAATATTTTAGAGAATTCTCAGCATTCAATGAGTTGAAATATGTTTTGGCTTTGTTGAAGCGAACATCATTCAAAGCATCTGCCTTCTGGTGCATCTCGTGAAGATCATGGAACAATCCATAAAGCTTGGAGTATGGTAAAAAGTAACACACAGCAGGGAGTAAAATAAAGCTGGTAATAACATACAGTATCAGAAGTATGACTAGATGACACAGGAACTTGTTGGTGCACTTCATCCTGCAGCCTTCACATCTGTCCCATATCTATGTACAGATCATCTGAAATGTAATTGACATATCTTATTCTATATTTCATGTTTTATAGAGATATCCTGTGTTCACTAAAATTCATCAGCACTGTATGTCATCCTCAAAAAGACAGGGCATTGTGTATTTGTACTATATGTCTTGATAATCAGCTTGGTGCAAAATGCAATTGTTGACAATGTTCAAAGATCACTTTTTAGGTTCACAAACAAGAAGAAGTTGAGACAGAAATTAAATTGGCCTACATCATTCACCTGAGCATTAGGGCACTCTAGAAGGGTGTTTTAAAAAGTGCTGTTATTTTTGGTTCTATTCTTGGTGATCTTGTCTTTTTGGATTTTGTCAGTTTTGCACATTTTAGCTAATTTATTGAATTTTCTCTTTAAAGATTCCTTTATAGTATGTATTTATGCCTGACATTAGGAAAATCAAATGTTATTGTGGAGAATCTGAATTCAAAAATAATTGAAGAATTTTTTCTCTGTCTTTTTTCTTGTGCAGTATTGATGCCATACATACCAAAATCACATACAAACTCATTGAGGCCTTCATGGTTGTATCAGTGATATCAACTTTTTTTCAGTGTTTCAGTAGGCTGACTTATTAATGAACATCTCTGTAACATTCTACATGTGTTTGTTATTTTTACTTTTTTTCACATGGATTCTATTACGTGGTTGAGTCACTATACTTACTGTCTCTCTTTTAAAACAGATACTATCCCCGAGCTTATTTTCTCTTTTTTGATGTGTAAAGCACCAAAGGCTATGAATATTTAGATACGAACCTTTGGAAGTTTTCAACTTGATATCATAGAAATATTCCATGCAGAGAAACCTTCACTGAAAAGTTTGATGTGTCTGATACAACCACAAAGGCCTCAATGAGTTTGTATGTGATATCAAATGCACTGAAAAATCTCATCCCTAAATTGCAAGAAATCTACTTGAACGACTAAAAAATATTATGTAAAAGAATGAAGATATACAATGTATGTGTAAAATTAGAATACATTCACGTTCTTTCACAACAGTTCCCTTATGCATTGAAATGAGCTTATGCATCTGAAGTGAATGTCGCAACTCCAATAATATCACAAGACTTAGGCTGTGACTGCCTCCATCACAGGAATGCTGAAATGTTACAATGATTGTGTACTGAATTTAAGATTGAAATTTTGTACATTGTTATGTGAATGCTCATTTAATATGTTATATACACTGTAAATGTACAGCAAACTGTCATCTGCCTTCACTAAACTGTCATCTGCACTAACACGAAATCATGCATCAGTAAACACCTTCAGTCACTAAACAAGTGTCATAATCATAGGCCTTTGATCATTAGATTTCATTAATGATGACTGGAAAGTCCATACCTCAGTTGCACCAATATGTTTCTGATTATGATCTAGAATCTTTGAAATTCATGATTTTTATATAACTCAATTTTGACATGAAACATTCAAATAACCTTAGCAATATTTTCTGATAAAAGTTGGCAAAATAAATGCTTTATTGCCTCTATAAATATATTGCTGAATTAAGAAAATGACACAAGAAAACCACTCTCAGATTTTTTTCTGATATGACTTATTCAGTACTGCAAAGCACTTAAAAGCACTGGCCTTTATCAAAACTGAAAAATGAAATTTAAAACATCCAGAAAACTGGATTTTTACATAATACTTTCAAATAACCCTTGCAATAGATATTTTCTAAAAATATATATATGGAGCAAATAAATGCTTTATTGCATCACAATAAATGTATTGTATAAATCAAGAAAAAAACACAAAAAGTATGTGGAAATGATTAAGTTGGGTAAAAAACAAACAAACAAACAAAAGAAAGAAAATAAATCAATTTCAAAACTCAAAGTTCAGAATGGAATTAAAAACAACACTTCTTTCAGTCACCCTTCTAGATCACTCTGGTGTCTTTGATTTATTGATCTATGTAGCTGTCTAAAGAAGTTTGTCAGTAAAGGATTTCCTGTTGGGCCTATTGTACCCATCCTTGATTCATCCCTTACATTTGATGGGGATCTTGAGTACAACATATCTACTAAGTTTCATCAAAATCTTTCTATCAGTTCTCAAGGAGAATTCGATCAAAATTTATTATCTCCTACTACAGTAATAGTATATCTCCCTTTTATTAAAAAAGGGCAAAAATTACACAATATTTTTTTGTATTTCTTTTCTTTCAAATTACATTTATTTCAATAAAATCAATTGAAATACACAAAATCCATGCATTATTAACAACTTACAAGAAGAAAACCTGAGAAATTACCTGAATATACGCGAAAATGACAAAAGTTAAAAAGACAACAAAAAAATTCAAAACTTGATTACTAGGCAAGAAAAGGAACCAAAAACAACTCCACTTCTTAAGAAACCATTCTAGTTCTAGATACTCTGATACTCTCATTCAGTTTATCAATTTATGCAGTCAATCAGAAGAAGAATTTTGTCAGATACATGTTATGCCTATGTTATCCTGCCCTGGATTTGTACCTTGACAGATTTGGCCAAGACACAACTCTTGCTGGGGACTCTGAATACTTCATTCATTCTAAGTGTGATCAAAATCCTTTATGTGGTTCTGGAGCAGTTGAAAATGTGAGAGAAGCGATGGACAATGGATAAGATGCTATGCCAATAGCTCACTTGTCTTTGATTCTGGTGAGCTAAAAAAAACCCTTACTACTGACATGATTGAAAGTACCTACTCCATTATTTAAAACAGGCATAATATGAAACGCACATCTTTGCTTGGCATAATGAAATTTCATCTGGCCATGGGAACTTCTGTTTACAACACTTTATACTACATTTTAAAAGTTTAAAATAATGCTTCTAATATTGAAAAATAAATGTGCAACTGTATGCTTTTTTCCTAATTCCCTACCACAGTTATAACACTTATATGACACCATTTTGATGGTGACAGTGCTCGCTTTCCATACACTTATATGACAACATTTTGATGGTGACAGTGCTCACTTTCCATACACTTATATGACACCATTTTGATGGTGACAGTGCTCGCTTTCCATACACTTATATGACACCATTTTGATGGTAAGAGTGCTTGCTTTCCATACACATGACACCATTTTGATGACGAGAGTGCTTGCTTTCCATACACTTATATGACACAATTTTGATGGTGAGAATGCTCACTTTACATACACTTATAATATATGACACCATACTGATGGGGAGAGTGCTCGCTTTACATACACTTATATGACATCATATTGATGGTTAGAGTGCTCGCTTTCCATACACTTATATGACATCATATTGACGGTGAGGGTGCTCGCTTTCCATACACTTAGAATTTAACACTATACATGCAATTCCACATTAGTTTTCTCAAATTAGAAGCGTTGTTCCACAACAATGAGGAAGTTTCTATAGTCAGGTGACAAAATGACTTAAGATGATAAATCGAAACTGCTTGATAAAACTGTTAATGGAAGATGGAAGATTTCATGGGAGTTATGAAGGGCTCATAAAAGACACAGAGCTAACATGACTTGATATATATCTAACTAAAATAATCATGAAAATTTAGAGAAAACTGAGCTAAACATGAATCATGTTCACTCTGTGCTGAAGAGGTAATTGGAACAGTCTGGTAGCCCAACCAAATAACATAATAAAAACATGAAAATAGCAACAAGTTGGGTAGGGGTACATTATTGTACCGTAGTTAATTTTCCCCGAGTTGGGTAGGGGTATTTTATTGAAGTTAGTTTTCCCTGAGTTGGGTAGGGGTAAATCATTGTAGTTAGTTTTCCCGAGTTGTTCGAGCAATGGGTTATCTGTATACTGTATATAATTGTGGATGGGTCATTTTGCATTTGACCTGGTTGCCTTTGGTTGTTTTGCCCTGATTGTTTCCCACTTGTTTGACTTTGCCCTAAATAGCAAGGTTATTTCATACTAGATATGGGAAATGTTACCTATTGTATGTTGCAAGAGTATTAGCACCATATAACGCATAAAGAAATTCATAAACAGAATTTTAAAAAGAATGTATGGAAATCTATATAAACCATGCTCAGGATTTTATTATTATCATTTCTATAAGAATTATTTTAAAGTTTATTAATGTATTGTACATGTATTTTATTTCCAGGCGGTAGAAAATTATTTTATTTTTTCATTTATTCATTCAATTTTAATAGTTTAAACATGTATAATAAATATAAGCATATGCAGACCATGTTAATTATCAGTTATAAACCTTTGAATTGACGTGTAAGTTGTATATACCAGTAGTTAATGTAACACAGTATCAAACTTTGATTACTCATATCTATTCATGTTTCAAACTTTTAAACATACAAGTTATCATATCTCAATTCTAAATACTTAACCATTACATTATGTATTTCATTTTAACATGTTATGATATTATCCTAGTTTATGTAATAACTGCTTTATATTAACTGTCAAATTGTAATTGTGTCTTATCCTTGCATAATATTATA
The DNA here is from genome assembly GCA_035048485.1 of Pteria penguin. Lineage (NCBI taxonomy): Eukaryota > Metazoa > Mollusca > Bivalvia > Pterioida > Pteriidae > Pteria > Pteria penguin. The sequence continues at coordinate 8,941,555 of CM068587.1, read as the reverse complement.
AATTTTATATTTCTTTTGTCATATAATTTCATGTGAGAAAATAAACATAGAGTTAACTTCAGTCAGAGACATATATACATAGAGACTGGCAACTTGCCGTTTTGTCTGGAATATGATGCATATGCTTTTGTTATGCTAATTAGGTGATCACGCTCTGCGATACACCGATTCTAACTTGTCGGTATCTTATTGGGATGTATAGTACAGTTGGTCTTTTCCTGCCAATGCATCTCTGTTCAAATTTAATAGTCACCTATTTTTTTTTCATTACCTTTTATGTTAATTTTATCAATGTGTAGCAATAATATTCTCTTTTTTCATCCTAACAAAATCAAGTCAAACTTGTATCATTAATCATATAAGAATATTTTATAAGCAAGTTTTGTAGTCAGACATCTTTATTTCCTGCTATATTTATTCATTTAACAGTATCTATTGCCATTTACGAGTTGTTGATTTAAGCAATCACTGCACCTGCCTCTATTGCTGTTTGTTTAACTAATCAGCATTATCACCCCAATGGAATTGACCTCAGCACCTGTCATTGTCTATTGGTGTTCGTTTAGCAATCATGGGCAGTAAATAACAATTTAGTGTTTATTTTAAAATTCAGGTGGTAAATTACAAAACTAAATAATGTTTTATCTGATATGCACACTTGATGTGATATGAACTGTTTTACTCCTATGTAAAGAAGTAAAAAGACAAACTCTGTTTGTGAAACACTAATACCCCCGGCAGCCTCAAAGTCCAAAAGTGTGAAGGTCAATGTCAAGCTCAAAAGGTCATTGACTTTGGTGTCATTTGAAAGGGCTTCATTAGTTGAGTATGCATGTCAAATATGAAGTCTCTATCCCTCATGGTTCGAAAGTTATACATGTAGCCATGGTTAAAGTTGACAACAGACAGACAAACAAACAGACAGGACAAAAACAAGATGCCCCTGATCGGGACATTAAAATGGCGGCCCAGGCTGCCAAAAAATTTCACACTGCAAGATGTCCCATTACATGTTGATAATTCGTACTAAAATGGTTGATTGATTGATTTTTGTTTAATACCACGAATATTTCATATGGTGAAAGCATCTGCCTGATGCAGGGCATACAAATTTTAACCTTTGCAATGGACCCACTCGAAGCAGTGAGGGATCTTTAACATAACATGCATACCACGACACTGGGCCTTGGTTTCTACTGTTATCCGAAAGACAGGACACCGGCATCACCAGAGCGGGACTCGAACCCCAGCATCCTGATCAGGAGTCCAGCGCAATTCCACTTAAGGCCATGCTGGCTTCTCGTACTAAAATGGCACCTTTAACTTCTCTAATGTGTATAGAATGACTTCAAACATAAAACAAGTAATATGTCAACAGGTAGTAAGATTACAGTACGGTTCGGGTGGAACTTTGAATGCCCACTGTCCAGAGTGGGCAGTCCACCTGAAAATTCAGTGGGCATTAGGAGTGGAAGTTATAGATCTTATTTGGAAAAGATATTGCTATGACTAAGTAAGTTAAATGTTCATTTATTGGATTATAGGTTACAAGCTCCTTGGGCAAGTGTTTATTTGGTGCCAGAGGCTTGTTCATCCCAATACCAGCTGGTACTGCTGAAATTCCAACTTATGATGAATTAAGTCTCTCTGATCCTCTCACACAAACTGCAGATATCAAATAGTGGGAGAAGGGCAGAGAATCTTGGACTAAAATGGTTTATATTTTGCCCTTTTTACCATAACTACCTTTGTTTGAAGTTTGCTGCAAGTTTCTCTTCTTTATGAGCTTAATTATAATTTCAGGTGAAGCAACACCGAGAACAATATGACGGACATACAGTTTATCGGGATGCCTGTCTGGAAAATTTACCCATGTGAGAGAGCTATATAGCTTTCAATGGGAGTTTCCAGTCTCTGTGTATATATGCCTCTGCTTCAGTGCTTCCAGAGTTTTATTTATTAGTACAAAACGACTTAAGGGAAATCTCCCAGGACAAACAGGGATTAAAGCGAGGCAACTCAGGTGAGAATGGGCCTTAGGGCGAAACAGCTTACTACCTGGAACCGTATACAATCACACCTACTGTTTGTGTTACGTTTAAGCAAATTCTGTCGCATTTCAAGAAGAACTCAATGCCAAGGTAAATTTCAATTAATAACAGTCATGTAAAACACTAGTTATTTGACATTTTAAACTACTCACTAAACTCAATCTTCGGTCCTGCATCATTACCGGAAACGAAAGAGTATATTCTAAAAGAAGAAAGTATAACGATTTTGAGTATCATTAATTCATTTTTGTAATACCTCGAACAAATAATCGTCCAAAATGTTAATTTCAATAGTTGATAACCTAATGAGAGATACACAACGATCAGATTTACACGAGTTGTATTTTCTTCTTACAACAGACCCTATTCCGGATTTCCGAAATTGCCTTCGGATGTTATTCCTTCATGATCGATCGATCCGAGCCTAGACGGAAAGGAGAAATTTATCCATGATCCGAGCTAAAGTACAGCATTATGAGCATAGATATCTCATATCGTGACACACCTGCTGATACACTTCAGTTATTGATGAGGAGTTGCGTTTTAATGGACTAGTAGATTTCTTCGGTAGCCTATTCTGCCACTATTCTGCTAGTATTGAGCAGTTGAGTACTGTATTCAAAGTGTTGACACTAAATTGGTTTATTACCAACAGACTTAAACGGTGACTGTATTTTATAACTATAAAGTCATGTAGTCAGTCCAGCAACACGTCACGTTTTTGATTTAATGTGCACATGTATGAAATGCTAGCATCTTATATTAACATATTTTTTTATTTTACGCTGGCTGTAGGTTATTATCCACATTTAATTCACCTAAATTCAAGGCTCTGATGCAATTGAAATAATATTCATGTGCATAGCCACGCTTATCTGAACAGTAGTCATGTAGAGCTTACCGCTGTTTGGCAGCTAGGTTATTGAATGCACCCTTGGTACGTGTCTGTACTGGTCAGTAGATATTTATGTATTTAATGTTAAATAATAACCAGAGACATATATACACAGAGACTGGAAACTCGCCGCTTCGTCCGGCATATGATGCACGTCCTTTTGTTATGCTAATTAGGTGACCGCGCTCTACAATACACCGATTTTAACCGTCGGGTATCGCCCGGGGACATATAGCGCAGTTGGTCTTTTCCTGCCGACGCACTTCAGTTCAAATTCTACGGGCACTTATTATTATTTTCTTTTATATTTTTTTGTTAATTCTATCGATGTGTAGAAATAATATTCTCCTTTTTCTTTCTAACAAAATCGAGACAAACTTGTATCATTATAAAAAATATTTTTAAAACCAAGATTTTTACTGAGACGCCTTCATTTCCTGCTTTTTAAAAATAATTATTTCTATTTATATATTTATTCATTTTAAACAGCGTTTGTTGCCATTTACGAGTTGTTGATATATGCAATCAATGCCCCTACCTTTACTACTGTTTGTTCACCACCCCAGGGGAAGCACCAGCGTCTGTCTTTGTCATTCATGGGCAGTAAATAACAATGTTGTGTTTATTTAAAAATTCAGATGGTAAATAGCAAACAAAATAATGTTTTATGTACTGTTGACGTGGTATGAGCTGTTTTACTCCCTCCTATGTAAGTAAAAAGAAAATGGCGATCCAGGCGTCTAAAGAAATTTCGCATTGCAATATGTCCAATTACGTGTTGATAACTTCTTCAATTCGTACTTAAATGGCAACTTTAATTTGTTAATGTGTCTGTGCCCCCTCTCCCCTCCCCGCACTTATTATTTTTATTTATTTATTTCTTATTTTATTTTCTAAACAGCACTTGTTGCCATTTTATAGTAGTTGTTTATATTTATCTTGTAAGGCTGAGCAATCAATGCATCTAGGAAGGTAGTAAATAACAATTTAATGTTTATTTCAGATGGTAAATCATAAAACAAAATAATTTCTGTACCTGTTGTGCACACTTCACGTGATACGAACAAGATTTACTCCTTTGTAAAGAAGAAGAAAAAAACCCACACAAACATTAACAACAAAATGGCGATCCGCCGGCCACAGAAAATTTGCATTGCAAGATGTCCCCTTACGTGTTTATAACTGCTTCAGTTCTTACTACAATAACAACTATGACTTCTTTGATGATTATAGTATGACTTTCAATATAAAAACAATATATATATCGACAGGTTATATTATTATTTTGCTCTATATGGTATGGTATCGGTTTTCTTGTTAAAAATGATTGAATATTTACCGCGTATATAAAATTGGATTAAAATCAAATAACGAATAAATCTTCTACACCCAATGATATAAAATGTGTCTGAAACCTTTCTTAACACACACGTGTGAGTTTTATCATGTAAAGGACATTAATTTTTGTTGTTTTAACAATTTTTCTTGCCGTTGTCGTTTCTCAGCGGGTTCGGTAGTGAGGAGAAAAATGTCGCGAGGTCCTCAAATACGACCGGGTAATTATGCATGATTTACAGATAGTTCATATGAAAATTAAAGCACTATGACTATAATAAACATTGATGGTGCTATAAACGAAAAATGGTGGCATGTGCTTCGATATTGTGTAAATGTTTTGCATAAACCCAAGTGAATGTTTTCAGAGGTCTATCACAACTAATGGCTTCTGATCGGGGTTATGTCTTCACATTGAATAGATCATATATGAAATGTTTTATGATTCAAATGATTAGTATATTGCTTTTTTTACTTATCTGAACTACCTTTGTTTAAAAGGCGATGAAATTTCCTCTTCTTTGCAAGCTTAATGCTTTCAAGCGAATGAATGCCGAGAACAATATGGCGGACTTCCGGCTTATCGAGATGCCTGTCGGGAAATGTTACTTATGTCAGGGAGCTATATAGCTTTCAATGGGAGTTTCCAGTCTCTGTGTATATATGTCTCTGTAATAACTTATATGGGTAATACTATGACATCAGAAAGAAAAAATCTTCAGTCAGACAGGGATTTGAGCCCAAAACCCTCAATGTAGCAATTGTGAATATATGTGTCGATCAACTGCATGAATGATCAGAGCTGATGTCCAAATCTGCCACATTTGTTTCCTGGTAATTGAAGTTTAATTCTCTCAAAATTCTTACCAAACTAACCCAGGGAAAGAATTTAGTACTAAATCCATATGTCTGTTGATATCATATTTTGAGCTGGGTCTCTAAATTCCAAAAGTTAGGGGCCCAGGTATCTTGAATTCCTTATCAAAATTCTTGAAATGCACACATGACGATCTGTAAGCTTAAGAATTGATTAATGCATATCATGTGGGTATGTCTCCCACCTCCATTTTGCCTCCTTTCATTTTTATTTCATGTGTCCCCTCTCGCGATATCCATTGTATTTTTCCTTTCCTATCTTCATTCCCCATAAGCCTTAATATTCCCCTTTCCTTCCCCTAATGCATGATCCTTTTCTTCCCCTCTCTTATCTCGTGTATCTAGCGAGATAGTCTTGATGTAATTATATGCAGTACCAGTATTTTTGATTTCAGTTGACTCTCATTTATACTTGAACATCGATGACTGAATTTCGATATTGAACTGTTTTGAAAGTTTCAGTTTTATTTTCCAACTCAGACTGCTCAACTTAAATTGTTTTACATATAGTATATTTAATATAAGTTCGAGTTATCGAGAGTTAACCGATTTAAGTACTGTGTGGATTTCTGAATAAAATTCCTTTTTGATCCAAACTCTTGTAAAAGTGCATGGTGATTTATTTTTTTGAGACGCTCATACTTGTATAAGAAACCAAAAAATTACTAGTTGACAGATGTCATTATGATAGAAGATTACTGCTTACATTACAGAAAGAAACCCATCAAAGAGAATGAATATGAAACTTTCCTAAAATCTGTTCTCCATGATTTTAATGTAAAGTCAATACAATGTGTTTAATATGTCTTTACTCAGGAGGAATAGAGAAGAAGGAAATCCAGAAGGTTACTGAAGAAGATGTGGCTTTATATGTCTAAGGAATAAAGAAGAAGGAAATCCAGAAGGTTACTGAAGAAGATGTGGCTTCATGTGTCATAGGAAATTCCATTGATTACTCTGACAGAATCCAGAATCATTCAGAAAGATGAAAGATCAAAATACACTAACAGACTTTTGGCAAAATTTCTGTGGTCACAATGAGAATTTTACAGTGTGGGAAAATGCAGACTTTGGACCTTGTTTTGAGGAGTTAGTGATAATTATTCCTAGTCATGTTGTGTTATCTGTAATTAGTACCTTCCATGCAGCACAAAGTCGTAAACCTAATTTAGGCAATTATGTCTACAAATTACCCAAAGCTGTTATTTTACGTTTCGTTATGGTACTGTGCCTAATGTTTACACCTGCTCTTGGAATTTTGTTTTCATGGAAAGTCCATGGTTTTGAGCCTAGCATACTGGATATAATATCTGTCTCTTTACAGTTTTTGTGCTGGCTTATACATTCAATTTATGTGTTTCGTCTCAAGTATATATTTTGGGTGAGTTATCGAGGTCCAGTACTTAATCTGTGTGGATATGGGTTAACCTTTGTTTCAGCTTGTTTAAAATTACATAGTGCAATATCATCCTGGATTAAATCATCTCCAGTGAGTAACAGGACCTTAGAGATCACTGCTATTACCAGTATGACATGGCATCTACTATACGTCATTTCTCTTATTCCCTATAAGCGGCATGCTTTGGGTGTAGAATTTCTCAGCCGTAGCTTGAATATAGATTCTCCATCTGAGGTGGAACCAATAATAGGGAATACAGGGAGATCATACGGGTCGATTACTAAATTGTCTTCAACACAAATTGTTGGAGAAGAAAACAGTTCCTTCTTATCCAAGTTAACATTTTACTGGGCACAGCCTCTGATGATAAAAGGATATAAAAAGTCACTCATATCAGCAAATGATCTTTTTTTATTGCCAAAAAGACTCAACACAAAAGATATTGAAGAGAAATTTTCATCTATGATGTCTCAGAATGAAGAGATTACGAGAGAAGACAGTTGGAGGGAAGATCCCATTGGCTTCCCTAGCCATAGTGTAAATAGTACAGCAGATGACAATCCACAGATTGATTATAGATTAAATAAAATGAAAACCAAAAGTTTATTATCAGTGCTAAATAAAGTTTTTGGTTTGGAATATTACAGTTTAGGAGTACTGAAACTTTTAGCTGATCTGTCTGGTTTTGCAGGACCAGTTCTACTGAATTTGTTAGTATCATACATTGAGAATAAAGCAGAACCAGAATCACATGGGTATTTATATGCAGCTGGATTAATGTTGGCAACACTTTTTGGATCATTTTGCTCATCACAATTTGATTATCAAGTCCAAGTTGTTGGATATAAGATACGATGTGCAATTATTACAACTGTATACAGGAAATCTTTGTCTGTCAGTAGTGTCTCTGTAACTCATTTTAGCACTGGAGAAATAGTGAATTTCATGAGCACAGATACTGACAGAATTATCAATTTTTGTCCCAGTTTTCATGCATTTTGGAGTCTACCATTTCAGATTGGAGTGTCTTTATATCTGCTACATCTACAAGTTGGACTAGCCTTTTTAGCTGGATTGGGATTTGCCATCCTTCTTATTCCCATCAACAAATGGTTAGCCAATAAGATTGGAGAATTAAGTACAGAGATGATGCATCAAAAAGATTCTAGAGTGAAGGTAAAATACTCATGTAATGCTTGAAGACTTTGGATATGTAAATTATTTTATAATCCTTAGCCGTAAATTATTTTATTTTACGATTAAATATGCGAAATTTGTATCTGTCTGAATCAGAATGAAAAGGTTATTTAATTTGTCACTAACCCTAGCATGGTTGATGATCTCAGCTCTTGCTTTATAGTTTACAGTTCAAATCTTGCCAGATCCATTGACATGTAAGTCTATGTCTGATCACTGGTATATCAAACTGGAGCTTTTGTTCAGGATTGGTATGGCATGTTAAATATCCTGGAGCTTCTGTTCTGGATCAGTATGGCATGATAAATATCCTGGCGCTTCTGTTCAGGATTGGTATGGCATATTAAATAATCTGGAGCTTCTGTTCAGGATTGGTATGACATATTAAATATTCTGGAGCTTCTGTTCTGGATTGGTATGGCATGCTAGATATCCTGGAGCTTCTGTTCTGGATTGGTATGGCATGCTAAAAATCCTTTGTAAAGATAGTGTTATTGACACAGTGGATTTATCACTAAGCCCTGTAGAAGAACTTGCCATTTGTTACTTCTAGTGAAGACCCATGATTGGTAAGTATTGTGAACATAGACAGCTTAGTCAGTCAATTTACATGAAACATGTACATTGTAAGTGGAGATGACAGAAATTTATCTTCAGACAGTTATAAGATGAGGCTTAGTTTTCTGTTTTTGCATGTTACAACAATACATAATGAACAAATGCAGGAAGGAACCAGACCATATAAGCATTGCCTACAGTGCAGATGTTTAGAAACAGATTGTTATTCCTGCATTTATGAAGTCCATTGTTCAGATTATACATGATAATTATCAAGTAATTCTCTGTACTGATGACAGCCAGCATAGCTCTGTCAGTAACATGCTTGTGTCAGGACTGAGATATTGTGGATTCAAGTCCTGCCAGTGATTTATTCGGGTCCTGTATTTTGGATGTAAATACTGAGACCCTTTGTCAAGGTAAATGTTAACTTGTAAACACTGCCTCACTTGGTGAATCTATTGTTTAGATAGAAATTTCTCTGCCAGGCATCAGGCTTACACCATCACCTTATAATTAGCTGAATAATTTTGGTGGTGCATAATACAATTTAGAAAGTTACTGTCATAATTACTGCTACATTTGTAATTCAATCAATGTTTTAGATATACTAGTCTGTGTAGGACCAAAAGGATAACTGTTACTTTGATCTAGATGGTCTACCATATACCCCGGTACAAACCGAACAAACTACATATACTGAGTAGTAACATTTCAATTACAATGATATACAAGAATCAAATGATTTATCGCAGATAACTTTTTGTTTCAGCTTATGAATGAGATTCTGTTTGGAATGAGAGTAGTCAAGTTCTATTCATGGGAGGATCTCTTTAAATCCCGGATTGAACAACTACGTCAAGCTGAACTTAAAAGTTTGAGGGGGCGAAAGTACCTGGATGCTATGTGTGTGTATTTCTGGGCCACCACACCTGTGCTTATTTCCATCCTGACTTTTACTACATACTCTCTCATGGGACATCAACTCACGGCTGCCAAAGTAAATGGTTGACAATGCATTTTATAATCAATATTACTGATACCTGTAAACACTGTGATGATAGGAATGTAACCAAGGATATAATGAATACATAAAGTGCCATATGAAAGAGAGATTAACATCACTCTGAAAAACTTATATTCAAATTTCTATAAATGCAAAGGTTCATAAACAACATGAATTCACACACTTATCACAGTTGGTTTAGCACTAATAGAGATAGAGCTAATGCTTCAAAAGTACAGAGTAAAAAAAGACAAGGCGTTTGCACAGACTACTAAATTGTTTTTGGAGTTTGAAAAGAAGTCTCAGGTGGTTCCAGTGCATATGTCAAGAATTATTGTGCTCAAGCCTCAAGGCACCAGTATGTAGGTGAAATAAGGTGTTTAGTGCAGGTTGAATGTTTGGGAGTGTGATTTCATTAGAATTTTATTATTTTCCTGTTCTTTGGATTAGACACTTTAAACTGAGGTCCCATTTAATAATAGGTACAGTCAAACCTGTCTATTAAGGTCAGCTAAGGGAAGAGTCAAAAGTGGCCTTTATAGACAGGTGGCCTTTATACAGAGGTTTTTTTATTTAGGAAAACATAGATTTTGGGAATTTAAAATGTGACCTTTTTAGACAGGTGACCTCTTAATAGAGGTGGCCGCTAAGACAGGTTTTACTGTATTTAGATATGAAAGAACTATCACCATGGTTCTTTTGCATTAGTTCAAAAGTGAACCCAAAATTACCACCATATAGGTGAAGTATTCTTAGTGTGGTGCAGTATAGTCAATCAATCAATCAATTTTCATTTTCAAATGCTTTCCTTTAACATGTATATTGATCTCACATTGTATCATTATCCAGGTATTCACAAGCCTCTCTCTCTTCCTGATGCTGATTAGTCCTCTCAATGCTTTTCCCTGGGTGCTGAATGGTTTAATGGAAGCATGGGTCTCCCTGAAAAGGCTTCAAGCTTTTGTAGCATTAAAAGACTTTGATGTGAAAAAATACTATAAAGAGGATTTCAGTATGTATCAAAGGTCAAATTTCAACACAAAATCTTTTGTTGTTATTTTCTGGAAAAATAAATTTTAGACAATCTTTGATACTGTTGTTGAAATGTTGAAATGAATGGTAAGTGATATCAAAAACAATCATTCTGTAGTTAACAGCAAGCTTATAGAGTATCACAGTCACTTTGAAAGGGTTAATTCATCAATCAATCCAACAAAAGCGTTTCTTATTTTTGGACATTAATGAAATGCATGTACCTGTATTAATTGAAATGTGTCTCTGGTGCTATATAAAGAGAGTTTACTGTATAGTCTTTTATGTAATTAATGTGCTTTATCATGGATGTCTCTGGTGCTATATAAAGATAGTTTACTGTATAGTCTTTTATATAATTAATGTGCTTTATCATGGATGTCTCTGGTGCTATATAAAGATAGTTTACTGTATAGTCTTTTATATAATTAATGTGCTTTATCATGGATGTCTCTGGTGCTATATAAAGACAGTTTACTGTGTAGTCTTTTAGGTAATTAATGTGCTTTATCATGGATGTCTCTGGTGCTATATAAAGATAGTTTACTGTATAGTCTTTTATGTCAATTAATGTGCTTTATCATGGATGTCTCTGGTGCTATATAAAGATAGTTTACTGTATAGTCTTTTATGTAATTAATGTGCCTTATGGTGGATGTCTCTGGTGCTATTTAAAGATAGTTTACTGTATAGTCTTTTATGTTAATTAATATGCTTTATCATGGATGTCTCTGGTGCTATATAGATATAGTTTACTGTATAGTCTTTTATGTAATTAATGTGCTTTATCATGGACATCTCTGGTGCTATATAAAGTAAGTTTACTGTATAGTCTTTTATGTTAATTAATGTGCTTTGTCATGGATGTCTCTGGTGCTATATAAAGATAGTTTACTGTATAGTCTTTTAGTTAATTAATGTGCTTTATCATGGACATCTCTGGTGCTATATAAAGTAAGTTTACTGTATAGTCTTTTATGTTAATTAATGTGCTTTGTCATAGATGTCTCTGGTGCTATATAAAGATAGTTTACTGTATAGTCTTTTAGGTAGTTTACTGTGCTTTATCATGGATGTCTCTGGTGCTATATAAAGTAAGTTTACTGTATAGTCTTTTAGGTAATTAATGGGCCTTATGGTGGATGTCTCTGGTGCTACATAAAGATAGTTTATTGTATAGTCTTTTATGTAATTAATGTGTTTTATCATGGTTGTCCCTGGTCTTATATAAATATAGTTTACTGTATAGTCTTTTATGTAATTAATATGCTTTATCATGGATGTATGTCTCTGGTGCTATATAAAGTAAGTTTACTGTATAGTCATTTAGGTAATTAATGTGCCTCATGGTGGATGTCTCTGGTGCTATATAAAGATAGTTTACTGTATAGTCTTTTAGGTAGTTTACTGTGCTTTATCATGGATGTCTCTGGTGCTATATAAAGTAAGTTTACTGTATAGTCTTTTAGGTAATTAATGGGCCTTATGGTGGATGTCTCTGGTGCTATATAAAGATAGTTTACTGTATAGTCTTTTAGTTAATTAATGTGCTTTATCATGGACATCTCTGGTGCTATATAAAGTAAGTTTACTGTATAGTCTTTTATGTTAATTAATATGCTTTATCATGGATGTGTCTGGTGCTATATAAAGATAGTTTACTGTATAGTCTTTTAGGTAGTTTACTGTACTTTATCATGGATGTCTCTGGTGCTATATAAAGTAAGTTTACTGTATAGTCTTTTAGGTAATTAATGGGCCTTATGGTGGATGTCTCTGGTGCTATATAAAGATAGTTTATTGTATAGTCTTTTATGTAATTAATGTGTTTTATCATGGTTGTCCCTGGTGTTATATAAATATAGTTTACTGTATAGTCCTTTATGTAATTAATATGCTTTATCATGGATGTATGTCTCTGGTGCTATATAAAGTAAGTTTACTGTATAGTCATTTAGGTAATTAATGTGCCTCATGGTGGATGTCTCTGGTGCTATATAAAGATAGTTTATTGTATAGTCTTTTATGTAATTAATGTGCTTTATCATGGTTGTCCCTGGTGCTATATAAAGATAGTTTACTGTATAGTCTTTTAGGTAAATAATATGCCTTATGGTGCACGTCTCTGGTGCTATATAAAGATAGTTTACTGTATAGTCTTTTATGTTAATTAATGTGCTTTATCATGGATGTCTCTGGTGCTATATAAAGTTAGTTTACTGTATAGTCTTTTATGTTAATTAATGTGCTTTATCATGGATGTCTCTGGTGCTATATAAAGTTAGTTTACTGTATAGTGTTTTAGGTAATCGAATTTGTTATATTGGGGTTATCTCTGGTGTTATAATAAAGATATTTTATAGCATAGTCTTTTAGGTAATTAACTTTCATTGTGTCTTGCAGATTTATATAGCACAGAGGAACTGATAAAAATTCAAGCAGCATCGTTTTCATGGAAAGACAGCTCTATGCAGACATCTAGTTCAATGAAGCTAGAGAAAAGAGATAGTAATGTCAAGTCTAGTGAGGGTACTCTTCAATTACAGAATATTTCCTTAATTGTAGAACAGGTAACTTTAATAATTTTTACCTCACTTAAGCCAAAGGCTCAAATGAGCTATTGTGATCAATCACCGTCCGTCGTCTGCCGTCCGTCGTCTGCCGTCCGTTGTCTGCCATACGTTGTTAGCTTTTCTACATTTTCAACTTCTTCTCCAGAACGACTGCACAGAATTTCACCAAACTTCATAGGAAGTAAGTACTCCAGGTCCTCTACCAAGTGTTTTTCGTGCCGATCCCTAATCTAAGATGGTCGCTATTGGCTCTGATTGTTTGACACATTTTGGACTTTTACAAAACGACTGCACAAAATATCACCAAACCTCATAGAAAGTTTTGTAGAAAAAAAGCAAAATTTTCTACTGAAATGAGCTGTCATTTTATTGTAAATAAGCAATTTGTGCTCAGGTGAGCGATATAGGCCCATTTGGACCTCTTGTTTTTTGTTTTTTTATATTTTGAATTAGATTCTTCATGGGTTAGGAAGAATAAAAGATTAGCTTCATATAATATATCTGTATTTTTAACAATACATGTATAATGAAAAACTTTCAATAATATGCTGTTTACTATGATATATATTTACATATTCAATTGTGAAAATGTTTTGAATAGAGCATTTTTACTATTAGAATGTTGATACCTGATGTAATATGGCCTAAAGAAATAAATTAATAAGCATAAAATATTGAGTAAAGGAACACAAACACTATATACATATATTGCAAATTTTTGGCCTCACAACCTTTATCAAGCAATTTAAGAGATGACAAATACAAAGCTATGTAAAGTCCATGTTTATGTTTCAAAGATACATAAGCTTCTAAACTTAGATAAACGATGATGTCATAGTATCATTATTAAATGTATAACGTATACTGACATATTATGCAAAATGGTAAATAAACAGTTAGAAAAATAAGTGTGCTAAAATATATCTATATACAATATTAAAAATATACTCCAAGTCACCGCCAAACTATGTGCATCGCATATCCCGACAGTATTTTATTTTTGACGCCATTTATACCTGATAGGACTAAAGTTAACATGACTAAATTTCTAGCTGATCTTGCCTAGTGGGATAGATGGATGCGACTGCATGAGTTTTTTTAGACAAGAACGGTAATAGTAACTAGGTAGAACAAAAATTCATAGAAAAATAGAAGAGCTACTTCACACCAATGCATGGGAGAGATCAATGGTTAGATATGTGTAATGAACTTGTTAAAAATGATACTGTTAATAGTCTTCAGAAAGCAGGAAAACTCAATACTACGCGAGAAGAGAAAGACGCATTTTATTCACTTCTTGAAAACCAGGACATAGTAATACAACCAGCTTACAAAGGATCTGGTATTGTTATATTAAATAAAAATGATTATATTGAGAAAATACATGCGGAGATGACGCAGAGTAATTCATATGTGGAGATGCCAACAGACATGACTGGTGCAACTATGAAAAAAATCAGGAAAGTAATTAACAAAATGTACTAGGAATGGGTAAGGACCATAAACAATACCTCATTCCAAGATATCAGACATCCGGTAAACTTAAGGGAAATCCAAAGATTCATAAAAAAGACGCACCACTTAGAACGATTCTTATCGGGATTAATACACCTACGGAGAGGTCACAGAGTACAAGTTAGATAATTTTGTTACCAGCTCCCCTACGTATACAAGAATACAAGAGACACTACCGATTTATATGTCATCTCTTAAATTGCTTGATAAAAGTCCTGAAGCCGAAAATTTGCAATATAGAGTGTTTGTGTTCCTTTACTTTTTGTGTACCCTGACTTCCCTTTGGAGGACTTCTTCGAATCATAAAATAATTAGAATAAAAATGTCTGAATTTGTCTTAATTGTGGCATTTTATCAGATAAATAAATTTCAAGTGAGTAAAGAATCTGCAATTTGTTTATCATGTTTAGTGTAAAGTCATCAGAGGAATTTCTTTTTTTCAAAGGGTCTGGACACTCTCTACAGTGTGTTAACCCTCTTTCATCTTGTGTGTGGTGCTCAAGTAATTTCGTAATTTTTGTATGTTTTTAGCATTCATAGCAGTTGTGGTTTCAGGGATAGTTGAATGTCCATCGTGGTACATTGTTGGGAATACCATGGTGACTTAACACTGGTTTCTTTGGTACTGTAAGATCAGGCTTGGTCTATTGATTAATGCTTGGGTTGTGGTGCAGGCAATCCAGGTTTTTATGTAAATAATACACCATTTGCAACATTATGTTTATAAAGAATTTTGGTTCCACCTGCTTTCATGTCAGAATATAGTTTATTTTAACTTTTAACTTTGTAGGGTCAGTTTATAGGTGTGATTGGTAGAGTGGGTTCTGGTAAAAGTTCACTTCTGAGTGCTATCTTAGCAGAAATGAGTCGCCTAGATGGTCAGATTTCTGTTCGACACCTCTCCAAAGGATTTGCTTTCACTTCTCAGGAGCCATGGATACAGCATGCTTCCATCAGGGATAACATCTTATTTGGTTGTGAGTTTTCAGCACGTAGATATGAAATGGTCCTTGATGCTGCTGCTCTAATAGATGATCTTAAGGTAATTTTTTGTATTTGTTTTAATTCAGTATGATCAAATGGACGTATTATGGTATGGCATCATGGGTCAGTTTGTCTGCAGGTCTTTCCACTCCTAGTAAAGAAGATACAGACAACAGCATTTAGGCTAGGACTTTCAGACTTTGTACACTTAATTCTTATGACATGAGGACTCAACCTATTGATATTAAATATCACCTTGTAAACAAGATGTAGACCACACTGTTTATGCTATAACTTTTTAACTTAAATTTTTATGACAGGAAAACGAAGCTTACTGATTGCCATTATCAAGGTCAAGGTAATTTTTAAGGTAAAAAAGTGAAATTTTGGAGAAAAATATTGTCCAAAATGATCAGATAAAGTCATTTCTGATTCAAACTCCTTGGAACTTAGATATAAGCAAGAATTGATACATCTCTCATGTAGTCATAAATTATGGTGTATTATGGTAAAGAATTTTACAGAATTGTTGCTTGTGACTCAAGGATGTGTCATGACCTTGAATCAAAGTCAAGCCGGCGTGGCCTAGTGGTATCGCGCTGGACTCCTGATCGAGAGGCCAGGGTTCGATTCCCGCCCTTGTCATGCTGGTGTCCTGTCTTTTGGATGAGGCAGTAAAAACCAAGGCCCCGTGTCGTGGTATGCATGGCACGTTAAAGATCCCTCACTGCTTCGGATGGGTCCGTTGCAAAGGTAAAAATTTGTATGCCCCGCATCAGGCAGATGCCGTCACCATATATGTAAAATATTTGTGGTGTGACGTTAAACAAAAATCAATCAATCAATCAAAGTCATACCTCCAAGGTCAAGGTCGCATTGAATTAGTTGGGTAAAATCTTGTCTGGGCCATAACTTTTTACTGCCTTCATGGATTCATATAATATTTTGTAGAATTGTTGCAAATGACTCAAGAAAGTATCATGATCTTGACCCAAGGTCATACCTCCAAGGTCAAGGTCACAGTGCATTTCATTTAGTTTTTTAAAGATATACACATCAAGATACCTGTTGCATTTTAGATAATATATGATGGATGTATTATGCTGCATTGGCATTGCTCTTGTTTTTCACTGATTTCATATAGGCCCACATTTATAAACACATGATGGTTGTTGTAGCAATTTTGAAATATGTTAAGTTTTGTAGAAACAGAGATAGTAATTGATCAAACAATGTATCGAACATTCTTTGCCTTTTTTTAAAAGATTTTTCCAGCAGGTGACCAAACAGAAGTAGGAGAAAATGGTGTTACCTTGAGTGGAGGTCAACGGGCTAGAGTTGCACTAGCCAGGGCATTATATCAGGTATGGAGATGTGATATATAGTAAAATGTCAGAAATGTATGTAAGATACACTGCCGCAATAAGAATGTGACATAACACCATCCTCATTTTCCCTTTGTGTACCTTGTCGTTGGGGAAATAGTTTTGCCATCGTGGGTCCCTTCATGACTACTTTCATTCATCTGTTGATAAGTGTTCTTGTGTGTATGTCCTTGTTATGTGACATGCTTCTTCTGTACTATTACATATTATTTATGCATAAACAGGTTCAACAAAGAACATGTTTCATTGACCCCTTAAATCACCCTGAATATGAAAATCTGTCAGAAAAAATGTTAACTTATCAGATGATACTTCTATATATACCCTATCAGATTATGGAGTTAATTTAAGGATTTGGCTTCTTTTTTAGCAAAAATGTTTCACCATATAGTTCTGTAAATGGGCATCTTTGGCAAAATCTGTACAAAATAGGTGTATATATTCTTTAAAGTTTGATATTAGTACATATATGACCCAGTATTTGATTTCCATCAGAAACAGTCCTCCAAATAATCAGCAAGTCCAGCATGAAATAAAATTTAATTTAGTTTGACTTTTATTTTACTTCTGCCAAGAAAAGTTAAAATTCACAAAATAATATTTTCAGCTTTTCTGTAACTCTCTGTCATTTTTGTGCAGCTTTCTGATGAGATGGAATGCCTGAAGTGTGTATTGAATTTCAGGACAAAGAGATATACCTATTAGATGACCCTCTGTCAGCAGTAGATGCACATGTTGCCCAACATTTGTATGAAAAATGCATCATGGGATTGCTAAAGAAGAAGACAAGGATTCTCTGTACTCACCATACAAAATATTTGATGGCTGCAGATGTGGTAGTTGTGATGGAGAATGGAAACATATCACAGATAGGTAAAAGATCTAAACATTGGATATATTTAGAGTACAATACTCATTCAACTTTAATCTATTATCAAATTTCCTTCAGGAACCTCCATATCAGCATTTAAATGTACCTGATGTAGCAGTGAATTCCCCCTAGGGAGTCACCGTAGTGTAAGTCATAGGTCATGCAAAGGGTCTCAAAATGTGTCATTAATTATTCATCCATACAGGTTCACCAAAATGTGTCATTAATTATTCATCCATACAGGTTCACCAAAATGTGTCATTAATTATTCATCCATACAGGTTCACCAAATGAGATTCTTGATCATGTAGAGTTAGGTTTTCGACCATCAGAGGAAAACAAAGGTGACATTCCAGAAGAGGATGAGGGAGAGCATACTGAGGCTGTGAGTGATGGAGGTGAACTAGTGGAGGAGGAGGAGAAGGAGATTGGAGTAGTTAAGCTGGAAGTGTATAAGGCATATTGGAAGGCTGTCGGACTTTGCTTGTCTCCACTAGTTCTTATTGCATTATTCCTCATGCAAGGTGAATAAGATAATGATCCTTTTTCCCTCATTGCCCACTTACCATCAGTCCGTAATATGAATTGTTTTTCAAACAATATTGGAGATTTTAAATACTTATTTATAGAAAAAAAAAATAGGCTATAACTATTCAGCTGTTTACTGTTTTCATGCTTGACATGAAGTATTGGTATAGCCATATTCGTAACCTTTTTATTGTTTAGAATTTTACACATTATTTGGGCTGTTATTTGGCATGACTCAATTCCTTGCTACATGACGTATTAGTACCACGGCTTTCCATCCATGGTGGCATAGGCAGTAATTTTGCTGTTTTAAGATATAGTATCAAGTGTTTACATCCTTCATCCTGTGCATTTTGGTGATTGAAATAGGGGTAATGATGCATGTGCTCTAGCTTCCAGAAACATCAATGATTGGTGGTTATCCTACTGGGTCAGTCATTCTCACAGTAATGCAGACAACAGCTCTGGTCAACTGTTTACCACTTCCTCAAGTCCACAGCAACAACAATGGTAATGATGCAGGTTTTTATCTACATTTAAAAATGAATTTTTTTACAGTTTTTTAGAGATGTGAAAATATAAGTACATATACACTGTATGATTAATCAGTCTGTTAGTACTGTTTTTGGTAGTCCCTTATGTATTATTACTATTAGATGCAATACCAAGATTGCTTGACCTTGTGGTAGTCATTGACACTAGACTATAGTATACAGAGATAAGAGGTCGCTATGGTCACTTGTTATCTTGTAGTAGACAATTACTCCTGACTATTGCATGTAGAGATGAGAGGCCACTGAAGTCCCCAGTTATCTTGTAATAGTCGTTTACATCTGACTACAACATACTGAGATAAGAGGCTCCTGGGGTCACCTTTTATCTTGAGGTAGACATTTACACTTGACTGTAACATATAAAGATGAGGGGTTGCTGTGGTTCGCTGTTGTCTTGTGGTAGACATTTACACATAACTATAACATACAGAGATGAGGGGCCGCTGTGGTCCCTTTATCTTGTGGTAGGCATTTACACCTGACTATTACATGCAGAGATGATTGGCCACTTTGGTCCTCTGTTATCTTGTGGTACTGTAAATTGCTTTATGTTCGTCAGTACCAATTTTCATCAAATTGTAAAAAAAGGCAATTTCGTCAGTACGTAAATTCGTCATTTGAGGACCCCGAGAACGTAAATTCGTCAATGGAAACTCTTCTTTATAATGTATTTTTGACACTACAAATGTTGACAGAATCGATGACTGTTTGGCTATGATTGCTCATAATTAGATAATTAAACAAACCGCTTGATATATTACTAGTACAGGTAGGATATATAACTACCTTGCAGCTTTTAAACCAAGCGTGATTACATGTCATGGATAGCAATTATCTCATTATAAACACACTGTTTATGTACTAGTATTTGATTGGTATTCAATCCGTGCTTTGTGTTACCTGGTACCATAATGTTGCGTTGGCTTAAAACCGGCAAAATTCAATTGCGCCCTCCGTCCACCCCAGGGCTGCCCGACCCCATTGAGATATTAAGTGAGACAGATTAAATGCGGGATGCAAAATCCACAATGGCAGCAAATGAAAATGCCGCTCCAGAAATGGAGAAGGGTTTAGATTTGATCTGTTTTAGTGTACTGACTATCTTTTATAACGTACGTTCATGTTCTTTAAACAAGTTACCTTTTAATCTTTGTCACTTTCTTTGCTGTATTTCTATGTGATGCAATAAACGATGCAATGAAGATCAATCATGTCACTTAGCCTGTATGATAATAAGCCCCAGAACCACCATTACTTGGTCAACGATATTTATATTTGTCAGCACATAAATTCGTCATTGAGGGCATCGACGAAAATGGCGAAAATTGGTACATGACGAATAATAACCAATTTACAGTAATCATTAACACCTGACTATAACAGACAGAGATGAGGTAGTCATTTACACCTAACTATAACATACACAGGGATGAGGGGTCGCTGTGGTCTCCTTGTTATCTTGTGGTAGACATTTACACCTAACTATGACATACAGAGATGAGGGGTCGCTGTGGTCCCTTTATCTTGTGGTAGGCATTTACACCTGACTATTACATGCAGAGATGATTGGCCGCTGTGGTCCCCCTGTTATCTTGTGGTAATCATTAATACCTGACTATAACAGACAGAGATGAGGTAGTCATTTACACCCAACGATAACATACACAGGGATGAGGGGCTGCTGTGGTCCCCTTGTTATCTTGTGGTAGGCATTTACACCTGATTATAACATACAGAGGTGAGGGGCCACTGTGGTCCCCCTGTTATCTTGTGGAAGTCATTAACACCTGACTATAACATACAGAGATGAGGGGATGCTGTAATACCCTGTTATCTTTTGGTAGACATTTACACCTGACTGTAACATATAGAGATGTGGTGATGCTGTGGTCCCCTGTTATCTTGTGGTAGGCATTTACACCTGACTGTAACATATAGAGGTGAGGGACAGATGTGGTCCCCTTTTATCTTTTGATAGTCATTTCACCTGAATATAACTTACAGAGATGAAGGGCTGCTGTGGTCCCCTGCTATCTTGTGGTAGACATTTACACATGGCTATAGCATACATAGATGATTGGCCACTGTGGTCCCCTGTTATCTTGTGGTAGGCATTTACACCTGAATATAACATACAAAGATGAGGGGCCACTGTGGTCCCCTGTTATCTTGTGGTAGACACTTACACCTGACTATAACAGAGATGAGGGGCCACTGTGGTCCCCTGTGATCTTGTGGTAGGCATTTACACCTGTCTATAGTATATATTGTATAAATCCTTAAATCTTTTTATTGTTGTAGGCATCGGTTCGTAGTTCCTCCACATAACAGTTCATACATGAACCTCACATCTTCCGAGGATAATATCTCCTATTACTTGACGATATATGGCATATTGGCTGCAGCCAATTCCTTGTTTACTCTGGCCAGAGCATTTCTGTTTGCTTATGGAGGGGTGTGTGCTGCTCAAATCCTTCATACAAATCTCCTGTCAACTATCTTGAAAGTAAGGAAATATAAACAATATGTGTCCTTCAAAAAGTAAGATGTAGAATACAAAGATTTACTTAAATGTGACACTTTCCTTGTGTTCACAGAAAGAAATGAGAGGTGCTAATTCCATCTTAGAAGAAAGATGTACCATTGTCTGTATGTGATATAGGTCACATGACCAATTCTTAGTTAATTTGATATTCATTACCTAAGTCTTTGAAATGAACATTAGGCTTTTATGTGTAGTCGATATATCCCTTGTAACAAGATGAATCCTTGATTGGTAATTTTATGGACAGCAGATTCAAAATGGGTACCTGCTCTTTGATTGGGCCAAGAGAATAATAGACCTTTTTCTAATTTTAAATGATGTAAGGAGCCTTATACCGGACAAACCACTTTTTGTCAGAATTTTCATCATGATGTTAATGCTGGGATTGTGATGTCACAATGATATAACTCAAATCTATGCGGCAAAACTTCATTTGTCCGGTATTGCCCCTTACACCATGTAAAATTGGTAAAAGGTCTATTACTTGCTACAGTGTAAGATTTCTCAGAATAAAGATTTATAAAAAATTGACTTTCAAATATAGTTTCCATCATTGAATTGAAAT
Source organism: Pteria penguin (assembly GCA_035048485.1). NCBI lineage: Eukaryota > Metazoa > Mollusca > Bivalvia > Pterioida > Pteriidae > Pteria > Pteria penguin. The sequence goes on along the minus strand of CM068587.1, from coordinate 8,919,686 downwards.
CTACAATCACTCAATGATTTTTACTAGAAGCATTTGCTATTTCAGGCACCTATTTCATTTTTTGATGTGACCCCAATAGGACGTATTGTGAACAGATTTTCCTCTGACCTTTACGCTATAGATGACTCTCTGCCCTTCATCATGAATATTTTCCTAGCTCAGTTGTATGGTATTTTGGGTACCATTGTCATTACCTGCTATGGACTACCATGGTTTGCCATCCTCCTCATACCATTAGCCTTGATTTACTACAGGATTCAGGTAAAAACTGGTGAATACACAAATTATGACCTGATTTACTTCAGGATTCAGGTAAAAACTGGTGAGCACACAAACTGTGACCTGATTTACTACTTGATTCTAGCATGAAATGGTGAATACACAAACTGTGACCTGATTTACTACTGGATTTTAGCATGAAATGGTGAATACACAAACTGTGACCTGATTTACTACTGGATTTTAGCATGAAATGGTGAATACACAAACTGTGACCTGATTTACTACTGGATTTTAGCATGAAATGGTGAATACACAAACTGTGACCTTATTTACTACTTGATTCTAGCATGAAATGGTGAATACACAAACTGTGACCTGATTTACTACTGGATTTTAGCATGAAATGGTGAATACACAAACTGTGACCTGATTTACTAGACTAGCAACATCACTGAGGAAGTTCCACGGTCGTTACAAGAGTCTTATTACTCCATATGATATCTCGTTATCCAAACTTTTAAATGATATTCTGGACTGAGACCGATTCCGATCATTTTACACAGATTTGACACCTTCTATACTAGAAGGTTACCTACTTTGACTTCTCCATATATAAATACATATGGAATTTACACAATTTGAATCTTTCTAGTGGGTATATGTGATGGGTGTTGCTAGCAAGCAGGAGATGCGCACTCTCCCTGGGCACCTGATCTCACTCCATCACAGGGGTTAACATATGCTCTTCAAGTAGACATATTTTGTTATTTTCCACTTGTTTTACATTTTCACTGATTTTGTATGTCCTCTGGTTTCATGATTTTTAGACTTATGGTTTGGATTTATCCATCATCTTTACATTACTACTGGATTCTAGCATGAAATGGTGAATGCACAAACTATGACCTGATTCACTATGGGGATCAAATGAGACATGATAATACTGTGAAATACTCTGTTTTAATGGGTTCCAATTTTCATCGTTAAAATAGAAAATGCTTTTTTATGGGTGCATAATTTTGTTGATAGCACCTCTAATTAAATAATAACAATAACATGAATTAGTCTGTTTGTGGTTATGAACCTTAACATTATGAACAGCAAGAGATACGGCTTTTATATTTCACATGTAAAATTCTTGTAATAATAACTTTTTCTTAACACCAAAATTTGTGATCTTCTTATGTTGACTATAACCTCTGACTTTCTTTTCTTTCCAAAAACTTCGTCTACTTCCATCTGGGACATCAGTGTTTCACTGACACAATTTAATGCAGTGTTTATTTACATGTGCATATATATATATATATATATATATATATATATATATATATATACAAGTTCCTTGAAAGCAAGACTTTGTATTCTCTTCTCTATTTCAGCAATATTATAGACACACTTCACGAGAGATAAAGAGGATAACCAGTATTACATTGTCTCCAATTTATGCTCACTTCTCAGAAACTGTCTCAGGGCTGGTGACCATTCGAGCATTTAGACAGATAGAGAGGTTAGCACATTAAAGCTACTGATGTATTACAGCCTTTTATGAACTTCAGCAGCTACTGGTGACTTGGACAGTAAAATACTTGGCTTGGAGCCAAAAGGTCATGTGACTGAGATACATCTCCATTCGTTGGTGGTCTGCCTTTTGGTCACATATTCTTGATGTGACATAAACAAAAACAAGTCAAGCAGTCACATGTCATTATCACTTAGCATCAACATAATGTATTAATATGCATAAAACATGGCAAGAAATAAGAACAGTATTTATGAATGTACATTTTGAGAGGTAACAATAATCAGTTCTGAATGACAGGAATTTTAATCCCTGATTGTGTTATACTTATGTATTAGTGGACATCAATTTAAGTATAATGATATAAATGTATATGACACCTTTTCATAACTTCATTTAAACATTACATTGATTTACTTTGTTTAATTTACCTGTATTTGGTTTCTTGGGTTCCTTTGTATAGGTTTCAGAACCAGAATCTTAAGCACCTAGATTTGAATCAGAGAGCTCAGTTTGCTGGTCGTGCTGTAGCAAGCTGGCTGGGATTCAGGCTACAAATGATGGGAGTAGTCATAGTAACAGGAATATCATTTATAGCTGTGTTGGAACATCATTTTCATGGAGTAAATCCAGGTAAAATAAGTAAAATGTGATTCTTAGATAATAATTTTCTTATGGTCATTTTGATAATCTTTAAGTGTATTTTGTTTGAATACTAAATGCCAAAATTTTATGTCATTTTCTGTACAATATAAAGAATTCTAGATTCCAATGATGAGGGAGTTTGACATTAGCTTGTTGGTAAAGTTGGAATTTGTTGCCACAATATGGTCAATGCATTGTAAATATAAGACAACATAGATTGGATAAACATGTATCTCCTATTGTTTGCTTGTTGCCTTTTAACACTGCATCAAGATTATTTCATGCATATGGTGTGAGTCACTGTTAAATGATCCAAAGAACACCACTACCTTCAATGGGTACGTACTTTGACTGGGATTGAATTCCAATTTTACACTAAAGCCCACTCAGCCATTTATAGACGTCTCCACTTTAACTACAGAGCTGCAACATAGGATGGCAAAATGATTAACAGTCCTATCTAATTCAGTAATTGATTTCAAAAAAGATTGAATTACAGTGTCATGTTGGATTTGGAAGTAACGTTAATCAATTTGCCATTCAGTGTTACTACTTCACAGTTAATGTGATGAGGTCTGTTCCACGTCATCCTATTGAACTCTATTCATGTTTGACAATATTTATATTTCTTTCATGTGACATTCAATTGAAACTCATTAAGTTGAATTGACAGGACAAGAGCAAATATTTAGACTTAACCAGAATTTAAGATGAACATCAGCTGTGTAAATAACCATTTGCAATCAACTTAATTGCAATTGAAGATGTTAATATCCTTTTATCTTGAAATTAAAGTATTGTATTATCAGCTCTTTATACCTGTATTCTTGATTCATTTAACCATTTACAAGCTGCCACTGGAAAGTGTTTCTTACCTATAATTTGCCCTAAATAAAGAGATGAGCATGTCTTGAAAAAACAATCACCAGTCCAATACAATTATTGAATCATCTTTGATCAAAGCAAAGTGGCTTCACTGTGGGCATTTACAGTAAACCCTGCTGAGATAACTGATTGTTAGCATTTCTTCCGCCTTTATTGCCATGTTAATCAATTTGCTCATACAAACCCTGACATTTTGAGATAATGAGTATAAAATATATAAAAAAACCGAGTTAGGGGACTGCAAAATGCCTTCAACATAGGTGGAATTTCAACTTAATCAAACTCCACTTAACTGTAGTGAAATCATAATGAAATTAAGGGAAAAAATAGAGCACTTGAACTTGATCTTGAGATAACAGAATTTCAACTTCAGTGACTTTAAGATAATGAGTTTCAACTGTACTTATGAAGGTCAGGTCAATTTTTGTTTTGTTTTGTTAGTGTCATTTCTTTACATCCCTCATATCTGTTATGAGCTTTACAGACCTGATCATATTCTACAGGTCTAGTTGGTTTAGCTCTGTCGTATGCCCTATCAGTCACCAACCTTCTAAGTGGAGTGGTGAACTCCTTCACAGAAACAGAAAAACAAATGGTTAGCGTGGAACGCGCCCAGCAATATATAGATAGAATCCCTTCAGAACGGCTAGAGGGCAGTCTACTGGTAAGCTCAACAATAAGTCAGTTGTGTAGACAAAATTGTTGTAATAAATATTAGTCCACACAAGTATCATCATATAAATGAAATAATCTTCACTTCAGAGCAACAGAAGAGCTCCATTCTAGCAAATGCCACGGAAGATAGAAAGCATTTTGTCTGTGTCACCAACAGACATGTGAAGTGACCATAGAACTGTACAGTCAATTCTTGAATTATTGCCTTTCATTTCATTGTCATTCCCATATTAATGCATTATTTTTATGCCTCTGCATTGATAGATAGGGGGCACATTGTTTTTGTCCTGTCTGTCTGTCTGTTTGTTTGTTTGTCTGTCTGTTTGACAACTTTAACCTTGGCCATAACTTTTGAAATGTGAGGGATAGAGACTTCATATTTCACATGCATACTCAGCTAGTGAAGCCCTTTCAAATAACACCAAGGTCGATGACCTTTTTTCAGATACTCCTTATCAAGGAGTATCTTACTGTTGTCGTGTTCAAAGTTCAAAGGTCAGATTTACGTCTGCCCAACTACAATCTTTGAAGAAATAGTATGATGTCTGTGTCAATGTTTGTCTATTTTAGCAAGGACAGCTGTGATGATTTAATCGATTCAGTGTAAGAGTCTTTCTTAAAGATAAGTTTTGACCACAATCCTGTGAATTCTTTTAGAAAACATCCCCTCCCCCGCCAAGGCGAAAGAGACGGTGTATGAATTTATGTTCATCAGTCTGTTCACATGATCAACATTTGTGGTGACCAACATTCATATGTGTAATCTTCGATATCTTCATCTCTTATCTTTTCTATTAATTTTCACATTTTGAAAGTTAAATTTTTTTTTGCACATTTCATATAATAATAAAGATGAAACATTTTAAACTATAAATGTGTAACGATGTGTTTTATGAACTGATTTTTGTATTTGTACTTTCTTTTACCCAAACTACGGTCAAATCATGTTGTTTAGGGACTACTTTACAGATTTCATTGTAGTCCGAGATTCTCTGCCTTCACTAAAGGGATAATGTGTTGCTTGGAACACTTTTGCTTTTAGTTCATCAATCTCATCGCATTATTTGAATAACCAGTTTAGCCTTTAAATATACAGTACAAATCAGTATAAAAAAATTTAAAAACACCTAACAGGAAAAGATAGACATTCCATGCAGTGGCGGATCCAGGATTTCCAAAAAGGGAGGGGGGGGGCTCCACATGTGTATTAGCCAAACTACTTGGCCATTTGTGGTGCCAGATCTGGACTTTTACTTGTAAATATGTGGTGGAAGGGTCCCCCCCCCTGCTATTGAATCATATGATGGGATAACCTTATGAGCAGGTTTGTCTGTGCACTACTTTATTAGTCCCCTACCGGCATCGCCGAAACGGACTATAGGTTTGCACTCCATCCGTCTGTCCGTCCGTCAGTCACACACACGTTTTCCGGACTTTTTTCTAAATGCTTCTAGATATTCATCCAATTTTCGGTGTTTGAGTCTACCACCATGAGTTACAAATCAAGTTCGAGTTCGGTGTCGGTCCACCGATTTCTGACGGAATTACGGCCCTTGGGAGTAGAAAATTTCTTTAAAATGGCAGTTTCCCAGACTTTTTTTCTAAACTCTTGTAGATATTCATCCAATTTTTGGTGTGTGAGTATACCACCATGAGTTACAGATCAAGAACGAGTTTCGTTACGGTCCACTGATTTTTGACGGAATTACGGCCCTTGGAATTAGAAAATTTCTTAAAAGGTTGTGATCAAATACTTAACTTGCTGGCAGCCTGAAAGGCAGTATGTTGTGTGTGTTTGTGTGTGTAAGTGTGTGTGTGTGCATGTGTAGGTGTGTGTGTGTTTTGGGGGTCTTAGTTTTCCATTTGCTGGTGGGGGACTTAGAATTGCCTAAGCAATACTTTCAGAATGCTTGTTATTAATAACATAACTCATTTCAATCAACTTCATACATAATGAGGTTGAGGTGTCCTAAGTGTGATACATATAGACCTCTACTCACAACAAGATGGGAGTAGGAATATTTTTCAGGACCTCCGGTCCTTTGATATTTTTTCCTGTCTGTCTGTCTGTCTTTTTGTCAACTTGGCCATAACTTTTGATCTCTGAGGGATAGAAACTTCATATTTCACATGTGTACTCACCTAATAAAGCTTTTTTAAATGACACCAAGGTTGATGATCTTTTGACCTTGACAATGACCTTAACATTAAACTTTTTCTTACTTTGTTGCCACTGGGGGCGTAGTGTTTCACAAACACATATTGTTTCAGGAATGGGTTCCCATTAAACTGCCAAAGTTACTTTCACCATTTGCCACAGTTATTTGAAAACAAACATCCATTTCAAAGTGTCAGTTATCTCCTTAAACTGCCACATGTGCACATGGTCACTGAAGTGGCTAATTAGTCACCATCCATCCCTGGTGTAAGGCCAGTTAGCATTAGTAAGACTAGGTAATTGATGAATTAAATGAACAAGATGATTCTTCAATATGAACTGTTTTCTTTGTCCTTTCACACACCCACACACACATTGGATCAAAACCTCTCACATCAAATGGCGCTATATCCACCTTGGAAAATATATTATGTTTTTGTGAAAGTTTTAACAATGAGTATGTGATTGACAAATGTTTTTATGCTAAGTGAGTGTAAGAAGATAACTCTATGATACAAAAGTATGGTAACTTTCTCCCCAAAAATGAAGCATTTCAATTCATCATCAAATTCTTGATCCCTCCGTAATTTCTTAAAGACAAAAGGTGGCAGTTTATTCTGAATACTTCTGTGGGACTTAATAATGGAATAATGCCTGGTATTAGTAAAACATGGAATAATGCTTGATATTAGTAAAACATGGAATAATGCCTGGTATTAGTAAAACATGGAATAATGCCTGGTATTAGTAAAACATGGAATAATGCCTGGTATTAGTAAAACATGGAATAATGCCTGGTATTAGTAAAACATGGAATAATGCTTGGTATTAGTAAAGCATGGAATAATGCCTGGTATTAGTAAAACATGGAATAATGCTTGGTATTAGTAAAGCATGGAATAATGCCTGGTATTAGTAAAACATGGAATAATGCCTGGTATTAGTAAAGCATGGAATAATGCTTGATATTAGTAAAACATGGAATAATGCCTGGTATTAGTAAAACATGGAATAATGCCTGGTATTAGTAAAACATGGAATAATGCCTGGTATTAGTAAAACATGGAATAATGCTTGGTATTAGTAAAACATGGAATAATGCCTGGTATTAGTGAAACATGGAATAATGCCTGGTATTAGTGAAACATGGAATAATGCCTGGTATTAGTAAAACATAGAATAATGCCTGGTATTAGTGAAACATGGAATAATGCCTGGTATTAGTAAAGCATGGAATAATGCCTGGTATTAGTGAAACATGGAATAATGCCTGGTATTAGTAAAGCATGGAATAATGCCTGGTATTAGTAAAACATGGAATAATGCCTGGTATTAGTAAAACATGGAATAATGCCTGGTATTAGTAAAACATGGAATAATGCCTGGTATTAGTAAAACATGGAATAATGCCTGGTATTAGTAAAGCATGGAATAATGCCTGGTATTAGTAAAACATGGAATAATGCTTGGTATTAGTAAAGCATGGAATAATGCTTGATATTAGTGAAAAGAACCTCATGAATATGATAAGTGTAAATTTCATACAAAATAAATACATCATGTATATACCAAGTATACTTTGAAACGTATGCACACCCTGCAAACACTCTACAATACATACCTAAATGCCATATATATCTATACCATCTAAAACAATACTTTTACTTTACATTCAAGTGATATTTTATACATGCAAGTCTTGTTTTCTTTATAAAAGATCACTTACAAAATATTGAGATTAAACTACAGACTTTCAAGTTTATGCATTAGATATATAGAGATTCTAAGTTAAATTTCACTGAAATACAAATAGGTGATTTACATAAAACAAAAACGTTTTCTAAGAGACTAGATTGACTACTGTGAGTTGAAATAAAGTATAAAGCACAACATAGATTGATTGATTGATTTTTGTTTACGTCACACCACAAATATTTCACGTATATGGTGACGGCATCTGCCTGATGCTTGGCATACAAACTTTGACCTTTGCAACGGACCCACCCAAAGCAGTGAGGGATCTTGAACGTGCCATGCATACCACGACATGGGGCCTCGGTTTTTACTATCTCATCCGAAAGACAGGACACCGTCATCACCAGAGCGGTACTCGAACCCCGGCCTCCTGATCAGGAGTCCAGCGCGATACCACTAGGCCACGCCGACTTCACAATATAGATAATTTACATACACACAAGATAAGCATAAATGAGAATCAACAAAGAGAAATACCAGTGTAGAATTACTAGGGTACCTGACACATATAGAGAAAAAATACAGTACATAAAATTAAGAGAATGTGATTTCTTCTGCTAAACAGTTTATAGATATTACCTCTACAATTCCTCTACACTCCCTGTTCCTTTAAATTTGATATATAGGCTCTCTGAGGTAGATTTGCTGTTAAATATATTTTGCCTTTTTTTGTTAGTTACAGTATGTTTATTATTGTTTGACACCACATAAAGATTATTTCATGCACCTGATATATGGTGGCATCAAGTATTTGGTGGTGGAGATAACTGAAGTTCTAAGAGATGACCACAAGTCGTTGGCAAAAGTGGGAGAAACCCAAGATACTTGGAGTTCTTACATGGTGCTTCTATGATCAAGTCTACATGTGAAGAATTTTAAAAAAGTATCAAATATTGATTTTATTGATTGAATCCACTAAATGGAACGAATCGAGAGTCGGAATCTTGTGATTTATCATGATTTTCATAGGGTATTCACACTTTCATCAACTCCCTCTGTTACTAGAAAAAACTTTGGATCCTTAAATGTTTAATGTAATTATGTTTTATTTTTAGGTTTCCCATACATGGCCATCAAATGGTGTTGTGGTGTTCAGCAATGTACATCTTAGTTACAGACAAGGTCTGCCTGATGCTTTGGATGGTGTCACATTCTGTACTAAACCAGGAGAAAAGATTGGTATTGTAGGTAGAACAGGTTCTGGGAAGTCTAGCCTCTTTTTGGCTTTGTTTAGGATGGTAGAGATTCACAGAGGAGAAATTGTAGTTGATGGCACTAATCTACAGCATATTGACTTAAAAGATATTAGGTAACAACTTACCAATTACTCATATTATTACTAAACGTAAAAGATATTTCATAGCAAAAACTGAGGAATTTATTCAGTGAGTGGCGTTACAAAAGATATCAAAAACATGTACCAAAACACATCATGAAATAAGAAGTAATACTTTATTTATTGTTAAGAACTCAAGTTCTCTATGTAGTACAATTACATATCTTGCCAGTCATAAAAATAAACATCAAGGAACATTGTATAGTTGGATTATGTACTTTATACAAATAACTTATAAAAGATTTTCTGTGTACCTAATTTTCATGCTAAGTGTACAGTATATAGTGGGTGGTCCATCTGCCTATCTTGCTTTACAGAATGTTTCTTGATTACACCAATGGTTACAACTGATGGCTTTTTCTGTTTAGGAGTATACAGGTTTTGCTAAATCTGTCAGCCCATAGGCAGAGATTTTCTTGACATAACTCGATAGCTTTTTATCTAAGAGTCATGATACATAGGATGTCCATGACCAAAGGATGATTTCTGTTGTCCTGGGGTCAAAAGTCAAGGTCATACAACTTGGGTTCTATGAAAACATTGCTTGATTGTTACTTGACACCATTTCAACCTAGAATTATAATGATTTGCTCATAGGTTGCCCATGACCAAAGGAAAATTGTTTTTGAGAATCCAAAGATCAAGGCCACAGGACTTTGTTCTTTGAAAATTAATTCATATTGTACATCAATGGCTTTTCAAATTAATACAACAATACTTAACACACAGGATTTCACAATCTACCCATGACATTAGTTGTGTGAATATAAAGGATGAAATAACAAGCTGTGTTTGTGAAGCACTAATGCACCGAGGGGTACCAAAGTCCACAAAGTGTTTTTAGCTCACCTGAGCCAAAGGCTCAAGTGAGCTATAGTCATAGTGTGCCGTCCGTCATCGTCATCATCCGTCCGTCGTTAACTTTTTCACATTTTCGACTTCTTCTCTATAACTACATTGCAGATTTGGATCAAACTTTGTATCAATGATGTACTCAAGGTCCCCTACTAAATTTGTGTTCGGGATCCAGATTCCCTCAGGGGTGGATCCAGGGTGGGGCCAAAAGTGCCCAAAACGGTACCCCTCTTCAAAGATCTTCTCCTCCAGAACCAGTACATAAATGGGGAAACTAATGGCATTTCAACAATGTATAAAGATGGGTTATCAAAAATTGTATTCGGGGTTAAGATCTGTCAAATAGAAATTTACGCTTTTTTGACGTGTTTCTGGACTTAGTAATTTCTATGCAGAAAAGTGTAATGTTTTTCATTTAATTGATATTGATGATTTCTTAATGACTATTTTGATCATAATTGTAGTAAGGAATATTATTGTGAAAGAATTTTGTCAATATCTCAATTTTTGGATTTTTTATGAATTTTTTAAGACTTCCAAAAAAAGGGGGGTTGGCCATTTTTCACATTTTCAACTTTTTCTGCAAAACTGTTCAAAGGATTTTAATAAACCTTGGTAGAAATAAGTCACTTATGATCCTCTTCAAATTCTGTTGTTTTCATCCAGACCTCTGTACAGGTGGCGCCACCATCCAAAAGTAGGTCACAAAAGAGTACCCTCCTTTGACAATATTCTTTTACATATGGGCTGTATACAGAGACAAACAGAATGCATAGAAATGATCAAGAGGGATGAGTAAAGACGTATAGTCATTTTGTTTGGACTTGGTGATTTCAATGCAGAAAAGTGTCACATTTCCTACTTAATTGATAATAATGATTTCTTATGGACTATTGTGATCATAATTATGGTGAGGAATGTAACTTTGAAAGAATTTTGTCAATATCTCAGTTTTTGGATTTTCTACGAATTTTTTAAGACTTCAAAATGAGGGTGTATAGGAACAATTCTTCACAATTTTAACTTCTGCTGTTATACCACATGAAAGATTTTAATGAAACATGGAATAGATGAAGTACTATAGGTCCTCTATCAATTTGGTAAATTTCATCCAAATTGGTTAACAGATAATGCCACCATGTCTAAAAGGTAGGTCTCACAATGGTACATATACCACTTGGTAATTGAAATATGGAGAGTAGCAGTTCAAATCCAGCTGTGGTCAAAATTTTTTTTTTCATTTCTTTACACATCTAAATATATTTAGATGTTTCTCAAAACTTAACATATGGAATTAGGCAATTTTAAGTTAGATCTGGACAATATTTGAAACAATTGTTGTTCATGACCCAGACTTGAAATCAGTCAACAAAAAGCCCCACCTAAATAAAATGACTAACTTGTTGCCCTAAATCAGATCTTGCAGAGACAAAGCAAATGCTTAATATCAAAATCACCTGAATGGATGTGCAAAAAAGTGTTGTTTTTTATTATGGTCTGAAATAAACTTTGACATATTTTCAACATTTGTGTTGACTTAGTCAAAGTAATGCAAAAATTAATGAATTCTTCCTTCCTGCATGACTGATCATCTAGGTACTTAGATGAGCGATATAGGCCCACTTTGGCCTCTTGTTTAACTTGAAGGTCATTTTCAAGGTCAAAAGGTCATCAACCTTGGTGTCATTTGAAAGGGCTTCATTAGTTTAGTACGCATGCCAAATATGAAGTCTCTATCCCTCACAGTTCAAAAGTTATAGTCAAGGTTAAAGTTGATAACAGACAGACACGCAGTAATGTTAAGGCACTCCACGACGTGATTGTCATTATATAGTCTATATTGAAAACCACATAAGAAATAAAATAAATTATTTCTGCAAAAATGGTAAAAGAGCAAATTGTTTAACAAGTTTACTTTTTCACACATTACATTTTTATCCCTAGTTGTTTGCAATCACGTTACTGCTATATATAGCACATGTAGTATTAACAACAAACATTCAACAAGCGCAAGGGCATATTGCCCAATTTGGTAATAAAATTTTGTTGTAAATAATAAATGGAAACCTATCAATAATATCTATAGCTGCGCCCAACTTCTAAGAGGCGTAATTGCGTATAAATACTGCGATGGAATTGTTTTATGGTGTAGTCTTATAAGACATTGTCTAATTTTATTGAAATTCTGTTGATATTTTATAATCTAAAAGTTAGGCCCAGCAAGACACATTTCAAATAGATATAGAACACTCTTTATGTGAAATTACACAACAGAGTTGAGGAAAAGGTTGCACTACAGCGTTTTTCTTGGCATGTTGATTGTTGCAGTGTCTCCCGCTTCATATAATGCACTTGGCCATAGTGACGTCATGTTATGTTTTGGCGGGTTTTCAGCAACATTATATAATTGTGTATTGCCTTAACACAACTGCGCATACAAACAGATAGGACAAAAACAATATGCCCCTGATCTATCTGTCGATCTGGGGGCATAAAAAAAAGTAAACTTATAAACCATGATTCTTGTTGAATTGTATTGTTGTGTCCTTAATTGTCTTACAGCTCAATTTTTATCCGGTGGCTGTATAACCTTAAAGTTACGTTAAAGTTTATACAGTATTTTTAGTGATGAAGGTGTTTTACTTTAAGATTTCATGAAATATGACCTTCCATTTTTAGATCAAAATTATCTGTGATACCACAAGACCCATTCTTGTTCAGTGGATCTGTGCGAGATAACCTTGATCCTTCATCTGCGTACTCTGACCTTGACCTGTGGACTACATTAGAGAGATGTCATTTAAAGGAAGCAACAGAGAAATTAGGTGGTTTAGAAGCAGATGTTGCAGAGAGAGGAAGACACTTTTCTGTAGGACAAAGGCAGCTTATTTGTTTGGCAAGGGCATTGCTCAGGCATGCCAAGGTAGGTTACTCCACATCATAATTCAGAAGGGTATATAATACAGCAGAACAAGATATCATGTCAGATTTGTTATTATGCATATTAAAAGTGTGATATGTATTTTGGGTAACATTTGCTAAAAGCAGTGTTTTGAAAACTATTTTGCATATTGCAGATGTCCCCATATATTATTTGTTATGAATTTATTTGTAAATTTTAGGTTCTTTGTATTGATGAGGCAACAGCCAGTGTTGACATGGCAACAGATGCCATTATACAGGAGACAATAAGAACAGAGTTTCCTGACAGTACAGTTCTTACAATAGCTCATCGTATCAACACTATTCTGGACAGTGATAGAGTGATTGTTATGAGTGAAGGAAAAGTAGTAGAGTTTGATTCACCTGACACTCTTATGCAGGATAAAGACTCAATATTCTACTCCTTAGTGCATGGTAGTTAATTGAAAGAACATACACAAATTTGATTCATTCGTGGCTCATGAGGGAGATGAAATCTAAACTTGGCATACATGATCATATTTGAATGACATCATGTTTCTTATCCTAATGCATAGTATCTAACCCTGCTTGCATACAGTTTTATATCAAGAATTCTTTTATTCATTCTCAATTTTTTATTATTAATCCACTCATTATTCACACAAACCTCATGCATATAGCACAACCGTATCAACTATATTTTTTACAAGATATGAATGTAAACTGATAAACATAATGTATATACACAATTGCTTAAATGGTGGTAACAATCTAAAGGTAAACTCAGAGACACAATGTATATACAGTAAAACTTCGTTATTTCGACATCGTAGGGACAGAGAAAAATGCGCCGAGATATCGGTAGGTTGAAATATCTGAATTTGAAAGTTGAAATGATATTTGTCACCATACTTTCGTATCATACATTGTTTCAACTGGATACAAAGTTAGCCCTGTTGGATCATAAATCATGTAGGCAATGTGTTGTGAGGAACTTTGAACTTCTTCACTACGGCTGCCTTACTTAACAAAGCTTTCTCTACTTCAGTGGTGGCTTCATACTTTGTCTCAATAGAACTGACTTTTAACTTAAGCTTTACCTGACCATTTGGTTTTACTTGAGAGTTCGGGCAGGATGAGGAGAACCTGTCTGTGACATTACAACAATGGATTTGATGAAAGTCCGAGAATAAACGCCATTTTAAATGTTTACATGTGATTGAAGTTTGCCAATAGCTTGTTCTTGTAATAATGTAATGTCTCTACATTACTCTATTATTATTAGATGAAATTTTAATTAGTATCATCTGTTATCAACATTACTAATTTTATCATTAGATGAAATTTTAACAAGAATCATCATCATTAATCACACACTTGAGTTAGTAAGCCAAGCTGTTGCTGCTTATGCCACACGTGTACCCTGGTAAAATCAATAAACTAGTTAAGTTGTGGTCACCTGTAGAAGCCAATGTCGTGATAAACCAGGTAAATCTTGACATTGGGACTGAAAAATTATGTCAAGATATGCATGGTAGTCATATATCGTATGTCGAGACATCTGAGGTGAATTTCATCATTTTATTAAGAAAAATGGTTGGGACCGGCGGTTAATGTCAAGATAAGCCGGGTAGTCGAGATATCTGATGTTGAGATATCGAAGTTTTTCTGTACATGATTGTTTAACTTGTGGTAACAATCTAAATGCAAACTCAGAAACACAATGTATATACATGATTGCTTAACTTATCATAACAATCTAAATGTAAACTCAGAAACACAATGTATATACATGATTGTTTAACTTGTGGTAACAATTTAAATGCAAACTCAGAAACATAATGTATATACATGATTGCTTAACTTATCGTAACAATCTAAATATAAATTCAGAAACACAATGTATATACATGAGTGTTTAACTTGTGGTAACAATCTAAATGCAAACTCGGAAACATAATGTATATACCTGATTACTTAACTTATGGTGGAATTTATTATGCATAATATGCTACATTTTCAAGACAATGTGCATTTCATAAATTGATAAATAAATTTCATAAAAAATGATAAAAACATAAATCCATTTAAGAAATGATTAAAAAATTTCCTGTCTATCGATGTATAGACAAAAACTGAGGCACAAACTATATAATCTGCAAAGAGGATTATATTTTGTTTGTGCCTCGATTTTTTGTCTAAACATTTTTTACAGTCATTTCTTGTAATTTAATTACAGGTGTTTCAAAATAAAACTTTTTTCAAAAACGATTACATTGTGTATTTGAAAGTGATAAATCAAATTTCACACATCAATCTTACATTAGCAAATCAGAATCGCGATCTGATGGTGGCCCCATCAATAATAGAGATAGTATATGTTCGAGATAGAAAGAATACCATGAAATGAAAGAAAAGCTGTAATGATTTTATATTTTTTTTATATTTTATTCAATTTAAAACCAATTTCTATTCAGTTAGAGATCACTCGATATATAGATCTATATCTAGATCGAACCAGAGTTGTGTTTATGTGTGGCCCTTATTATATGTTACTCGAAGGGACATTGTCTATACAGAAATAGACTAAATTTTACCTCGTGCATTTGTATATACGTTATATGGTCAATGTGGCAATAATTGAATTATTAGAATTACATATCTATTAGACGGGATATTTTAATATGAATTGACACATTCCTGCCAGATACTACTGATTATTGCACTGATTGTCCCAGATTCAGAGATTCTCCTTCACAAGCAGATATTGGTGTTCACTCAGATTTCTTAAATTTAGGATACTGGTACACTATATTCTTTCTAGATTTTTCTTTCTTATCTTCATTAGATACCCTGAATATACTCCAATATCCATAAAGCATTCCAAGACTGAGTACCCCTGAAAATAAATCATTAAAACATAAAAACTATTCATATTTATATATTAAATTGTAGTTATAAGGCAAGACCCTCTGAATGAAACGTTTAAGGTATTTTTATGTACTACATGTCATGACATTTATTAGAGGATTATATACTAGATTAAACATTACTGAAATAACATACTAAATCAGAAGACTTTACTACAGGTTTTGCTCTGTACACAGTAACCCATTTTAAATCTTTGATGTCTTTTATTTTCATCATGAATAATTTTTACCTATTTACTTAAGATTTACATATGGTGATGATGATGTTGGGGCTTTGTTGTGATATTCTGTGATATTATTTTATGTACTAAGAATCATTGAGCTTCTACAGATTGTCTTACCTTTCTTTTTACTCCATCTAGTCAGACTATCTCATTTCTATTCAGACTATCTCATTTCTTGTAATAAAACTTTAATGAGTAGTCAAAGAAGACTACATTAATGAAGGTTACCTACAGTGCATTGAAGTTATTCTAGTTCCACAAGTAACAATTTTGAGCGAAAAAATTTAAAGGTTTTGCAAGAAAACTTTCTGCACTCAACTCCTATATACTCATCAGTCAGATCTGTTGCTAGTGCTCACAATGTCAATAAACAAGACATTTATCCAAGATCTCCTTGATCAAGTATAGCTGGGATCCTGGTCTGACCAGCAAAGAACTGCACTCAAACTTATTATCTCATCTAGCAACTCTGGGTTTGACCCCTGATCAGGGGATGTGGAAATGTTTGCCAATAAACCAATAGCTGCCACAACTAAACACTTGTTGCCATAATACATGAGAAATAATCTTAGTGGCGATATCCTCCACCACTAAACACTGGTTGCCACAATACAGGGAAAATAATCTTAGTGGCGATATCCTCCACCACTAAACACTGGTTGCCACAATACAGGGAAAATAATCTTAGTGGCGATATCCTCCACCACTAAACACTGGTTGCCACAATACAGAGAAAATAATCTTAGTGGCGATATCCTCCACCACTAAACACTGGTTGCCACAATAAGTGGTGATATCCACCACCACTAAACACTGGTTGCCAAAATACAGGAGATATAATCTTAGTGGTGATATCCTCCACCACTAAACACTGGTTGCCACAATAAAGGGGAAATAATCTAAGCGGTGATATCCTCCACCACTAAATACAGGGGAAATAATCTTAGTGTTGATATCCTCCACTACTTAACACTGGTTGCCACAATAAGTGGTGATATCCACCACCACTGAACACTGGTTTCCACAATACAGGAGATATAATCTTAGTGGTGATATCCTCCACCACCAAACACTGGTTGCCACAATAAAGGGGAAATAATCTTAGTGGTGATATCCTCCAACACTGGTTGCTACAATACTGTTATTTCAATACATATGAAATGATCTTGGTGGTGATAGTCTCCATCACTGGACACTGGTTGCCATAATATATGTGAAATAATCTTATTCTGGCATCACAAACATTTGTAATAACAAAAGCAATGCCCAGCATGGCATCCCCTCACACAGCAGCAAAATCCATGGCCTCTAAACTGACCTTGAACTTTAACCTTTTGAGCCAAAATCAACAAAGTCAAAACATGCAATAATTCATCTCAAGATGCATCACTAGTATAAGTGTAATGGATGGCCCACTTGTACATTTTGTATAAAATCAATGAAAACAATCTGGTTTGTGTGTGGATATGACCTTGGTTCCAGGTCATTACACAGCCTTGGGTCATGGACAACAATTATAATCTTCCAGCAATATAAATGTAAGAAGTTACGGCCCAGACAAGAATTCTGGCTATCTGTGCACTGTGACATTGACATTGTAGATATCACCTTGGTTCAAGGTCATGGCACACCCCTAAGTCATTGACAATAATTGTGTAAATTATTATCTCCCTCCAAATTAAAAGGAAGAATTACGACTCGTACAAGAATTCTGGCTATGTATGCACTGTAACCTTGACCTTGTAGATATGACCTTGGTTCAAAGTCATGACACACCCTTATGTCATTAAAAACAATTGATCTCTATCCAAAGTAAAAGGATATGAAGATATGACCTTGGGTCAAGGTCAGGACACACCCTTGAATCGTGAACAACAATTGTGTGAAATATTATCCAGATCCGATAAGGGGATAAGAAGTTATGGCCTGGACAAAACTTTTTGCTATGTGTGCACTGTGACCTTGACCTTCAGGATATGATCTTGAGTCAAGGTCATAACACCCTTGGGTCATGGAAAACAACTGTGTGAAATATTATCCAGATCCAAAAGGGGATAAGAAGTTAAGACCTGGAAAAAAATTTGGCTATGTGTGCACTATGATCTTGATGTTGAAGATATAATCTTAAGTCAAGGTCATGACACACCCTTGGATCATGAACAACAATTGTGTGAAATTTGATCTTGGATAATAATCCAACTTGGCAGTAAGAAGTGATGGCTCGGACTAAGATTTTGGCTATGTATGCACCGTGACCTAAACCTTGAAGATAGGACCTTTGTTCAAAATCATGACACACCCTTGGGTCATGGACAAAAATTGTGTGAAATATCATCCAGATCCGATAAGGGGATAAGAAGTTATGACATGGACAAAAATTTTTGCTGTTTGTGCACTGTGACCTTGATCTTGAAGATAGGACCTTTAGTCAAGGTCATGACACACCCTTGGGTCATGGACAACAATTGTGTGAAATATCCAGATCCGATAAGGGGATAAGAAGTTATGGCATGGACAAAAAAATTTGCTATTTGTGCACTGTGACCTTGACCTTAAAGATATGACAATGGTTCAAGGTCAAGACACATCCTTGAGTCATGTACAACACTTGTGTGAAATATTATCCAGATTCAACAAGGTGGTAAAAAGTTATGGCCTGGACAAATGTGACAGACAGACAGGGCAATTTTATATACCTATTAAATTGACCAAGTGACCCAAAATCGATAGGATTCCTTCTCTCATCATCAACGACTGATATGTGAAATTTGAAAGTGATCAGATTAAAACCGTAGTCTGTATCTTGCCTACAACGTTTCACAGACAGTTTGCCAATGCTGACCCTGACCTTTGACCCCATGACCCAAAATCAATAGGGTTCCTCCTGTCATCAATAACAATTGACATGCGAAGTTTTAAAGTGATTAGGCGAACACTGTAGTCTGTATCACACCCACAAGGTTCACAGACGGTTTGCCCATGTTGACCTTGACCTTTGATCCAAATTGATAGACTTCCTCCTCTCAGCATTAATAATTGACGTGCAAAATTTTAAAGTGATTGGACAAAAACTGTAGTCTGTATCGCGTCCACAAGTTTTCACAGACAGTTTGCAATGTTGACTTTCAGCTTAGACCCGAAATCAATAGGATTCTTCCTCTCATCATCAACAAGTAACTTATGACGTTTGAGAGTGATCAGAAGGTAACTGTAGTGTGTATTGTGCCCACAGGTTGAAGTGTCACAGATTCGCACACATTTGCAAGCACCCACTCATTCGCCCAACCACATATGAACAGCTGCATTACTATATCTGCTCTAACACTGTTGTGAGGAGATAACAAAACATTGGTGTTATAACTTGCATAACATTCTAGTCTGACTGTGCTTCTTGTTATTTTGGTGACTAATCTGAGATTGCTGTTAGATTGATAACATACCTAAGATTGCTATTTGACTGACAACATACCTGACATTGCTATTTGTATGATAACATACCTGAAATTACTATTTGATTGATAACATACCTGACATTGCTCTGTGTATGACAACATACCTGAGATTACTGTTTGACTGATAACTACCTGAGATTGCTATTTGACTCATAACATACCTGAAATTGCTCTGTGTATGACAACATACCTGAGATTACTGTTTGACTGATAACATACCTGACATTGCTCTGTGTATGATAACATACCTGAGATTACTGTTTGACTGATAACATACCTGACATTGCTCTGTGTATGACAACATACCTGAGATTACTGTTTGACTGATAACATACCTGAGATTGCTATTTGACTCATAACATACCTGAAATTGCTCTGTGTATGACAACATACCTGAGATTACTGTTTGACTGATAACATACATGACATTGCTATTTGTATGATAATATACCTGAAAT
Source organism: Pteria penguin (assembly GCA_035048485.1). Taxonomy (NCBI): domain Eukaryota; kingdom Metazoa; phylum Mollusca; class Bivalvia; order Pterioida; family Pteriidae; genus Pteria; species Pteria penguin. The sequence continues at coordinate 8,899,665 of CM068587.1, read as the reverse complement.
TACTATTTGACTGATAACATACCTGACATTGCTCTGTGTATGACAACATACCTGAGATTACTGTTTGACTGATAACATACCTGAGATTGCTCTGTGTACGACAACATACCTGAGATTACTGTTTGACTGATAACATACATGACATTGCTATTTGTATGATAACATACCTGAAATTACTATTTGACTGATAACATACATGACATTGCTCTGTGTATGACAACATACCTGAGATTACTGTTTGACTGATAACATACCTGAGATTGCTCTGTGTATGATAACATACCTGAGATTGCTGTTTGACTGATAACATACCTGAAATTGCTCTGTGTATGACAACATACCTGAGATTACTGTTTGACTGATAACATACCTGACATTGCTCTGTGTATGACAACATACCTGAGATTGCGGTTTGACTGATAACATACCTGACATTGCTCTGTGTATGACAACATACCTGAGATTACTGTTTGACTGATAACATACCTGACATTGCTCTGTGTATGACAACATACCTGAGATTACTGTTTGACTGATAACATAAATGACATTGCTCTGTGTATGACAACATACCTGAGATTACTGTTTGACTGACAACATACCTGACATTGCTCTGTGTATGACAACATACCTGAGATTACTGTTTGACTGATAACATACCTGAGATTGCTCTGTGTATGATAACATACCTGAGATTGCTGTTTGACTGATAACATACCTGAAATTGCTCTGTGTATGACAACATACCTGAGATTGCTGTTTGACTGATAACATACCTGACATTGCTCTGTGTATGACAACATACCTGAGATTGCTGTTTGACTGATAACATACCTGACATTGCTCTGTGTACGACAACATACCTGAGATTACTGTTTGACTGATAACATACCTGACATTGCTCTGTGTATGACAACATACCTGAGATTACTGTTTGACTGATAACATACCTGACATTGCTCTGTGTATGACAACATACCTGAGATTACTGTTTGACTGATAACATACCTGACATTGCTCTGTGTATGACAACATACCTGAGATTACTGTTTGACTGATAACATACCTGACATTGTTATTTATATGACAACATACCTGAGATTACTGTTTGACTGATAACATACCTGAGATTACTGTTTGACCGAGTCCTTTGTTATATGGTCAGTTACCTGAAATTGCTATCCGACTGATAACGTACCTGAGAATGCTATCACTGATAATACATATAAATACCTGAAATAGCAATCTGACTGATAACTCCTTCATTGAGCGTTGCACTCCTGTATACAAGTACCTCTGACATGAAATGAATCAGGCTTACCAGAAAAGACAACAGTGTCACATGATACAAACTGAAGAGAGAAAGAATAAATATATGATTAAGCTTATGCATTAAGATTGCACTGGATATATGTGTATTAGAATTGCATATATCAGTATACATACATGTATACTGACAATTATTCTAAATTACAAAGACACATTAATGTCCGTGATGAAATTTTACATGTATCTTAAACTATTTCTGTCTTGATAGCTTAATAGTTCTACAATTCATAAAAAGTGTGAATTTTACTCATGCATGGTTTTCTGATTTACCTTTTGTTTTCTAAATCAATGGCACAAGCAAATCTCAGAGATGAAAGTGTTAAATTCCATAAACCAAAAAGTCTAGATGGCAGACCTACAAAACAAACTTGATACATGTATTTGTCACTTGTCAATACTGATTTCGTAACAATTCTGTTGAATTTACTGTGATATATGCATTGGTGGATCTACAAATTTTGAATTAATTTTTATATCCCCACTAACAACAGTGTGGGGTTAGTATACTGGTTCCACTATGACTTTCCCTCTGTGGACAGAGTTTTTTGAGACTGTAACTTGATAGATTTTCATCCTAGAACCATGGCACTTCTCACATAAGATGTTCATGACCAAATAAGGTTAACCAAAAGACTCTTTCTTAGAAAACCATTTCTGGATCGTTACATGGACCTTCTCTAACCTAGAGACATAATACTGGTAAAAAAAATTCAGTATGTGCAACTGGTCTGTCAAACTGAAGTAATTAAAAAAGTAATGATTAAGGTATGCTATACAGGCTATTATATAATACAATAAAGTTTTGTGTCGTGTTTGTATATTACACACTATACGATTGTCTTATATTTCAAGGATTCCAAGCATTGAGTGATCTTCCATTGCTGTAAGAATCACATACAATCTACAAATCAGTTTTGAAGGCCTAACTGACTCCCAGAGGACATGTTTATTGACACCCAGAGGACATGTTTACTGACTCCCAGAGGACATGTTTACTGACACCCAGAGGACATGTTTACTGATGCCAAGAGGACATGTTTACCTGGCACCACATCTCTAACAACTTACTAACTCCCTGCATTGCTTCTACCTATTCCCTGTACAGTTTTCATTCACTTCCTGTACTGATTCCACTTACTCCCTGTACTGATCCCAACCCAATTATTCCCTGCACTGACCAAACTCACTTTGTCTACTAATCCCACTTGCTCCCTGCACTGACCTCATTCATTCTCTGCATTGACACATTGACCCAGGATAAGCTATTTTAACAGGTTGCAGTGTCTCAATGTGAGACAGTCTCTGAGAGACAGTTTTCTGAATTTTTCACACATTAAAATTTCTCATTTCAAAATTTCTGCCTAAAACTTGAAAATTCTTGCCAAAATTAATACTAGTAATATTTGTAAAAAAATGTTGATATTATTAATCAATACTCTAAAAGTATGTTATTGCTATTAAAACATAAAATATTTTTCATTTAAGGTCTTAGAAATTGCTACTGTTACAAATCAACATCTCTTATAAACATCATTCAGTATGTTGATCATAAAGATGTGGCACTATATGATTCTGACCATAATTCCAAATAAAACTTTTAGTACTTGAAAAACCCTGAATGTCTCTCTAATAATGACTTTGAAAATCCAAAGACTTTCCACATTTGACTTCAGTATATGCCCTCACACTCCCTCAATAAAATGTATACGCCTTCAGCTCATGGACTTAATATTTTCATATAAAGTTTATGCATTGTTTTCTTATTTTTGTATAGTTATGAATTTTGTGATCAACTTTTATACGCCTGTCGTAGATGGACATATTATGGTATGGTGTTGTGGGTCTGTGGGTCAGTCCTCACCTTGTAAACATGATACAGACCATACCGTTTAGGCTAAGACTTTCAAACTTAGTACACTTTTTTTTAATGACATAGGACAAACCCTATTGATTTTTAATATCAAGGCCAAAGGTAAAGGTCAATTTTGGGGCAAAAATAGCACATTTTTGAGAATGCACCTTGTAAACAAAGTGTCTCAAAATGGCAGACAACTTCTCACAAAGGAATTAACTCCAATAAAATTTCATACTAATGAAACCTACCTATAACTATAAACTTTATCTTGTAAAATATTATTATCCTAGGCATCATACAAACTAGAACTAAATATCTAATCTAACTGTGATAAATTTGATTACCTTTGATACTGGTAAAATATTGTTTGTAGGTTAATTGATTTTCTTCTTGCATCCATCATTACCATGTTGAACTCCCCCCTCCCCCAACTCCTTTCATAAATACACCAACTAGTTGTATTAAGTTTTGATGAGATGTAAAAATTCCTGTTTAATATGCACATCTTAATAATGAAATCTTTGTTTGTTCCGAGTTTATCAAAATCCAGCAAAGAAATTAGCTTAGGAGTTACGAAGACAGGGTATTTAACATAGAAAAATTAGTCAAAGGGTCATAACTCCTGCAAATTTTTTGGGGACAGCATTCCCCTTTAAAAATGCACATCTTAATATGATGTTCTTTCATTGTACCAAGTTTCATCAAAATCCCCCACAAGGGTTTAGGAGTTAAAATTGTGAAGACAAGATAGGTGGGATAGACAGACGACAGCAGTATTGCATAATACGCCCACATTTTTGCTTGGGTCTGGCGCCATAAACTGAGAATATACTTAAGTCAAATATTTTATTTTAGTTTATTCCATTATCAAACGTTCAAATAAATCCTCATGCAGAATGGTTTAATTAATAATTCTATTTATCAAAATAATAAAACTAAATAAAATCCAAATCCCAGTTATTAATTCACTGATGAACAGAAGAATATGAAATTATGACTTAAGTATATTCTCAGTTTATGACACCAGACCCAGGACAAATGTACCAAGAGCTAATGTCATACCCCCTCCCCCTCCTCCCCAGCGTCATTGTCGTTGTTGTTGTTGCACTTAGACAAAAACTTTAACCTGGATTATAGCTTTAGAACCATTAGAGACAAGGCTTTAATATCTCACATGTATATTCCTTGTGCCAACACCTTTCAGTGGGTACCAAAATGTCCTTGTGACCATGACCTTGAAGTTTGACTTGCTTTTAAAAAACTTAACCTTGGTCATAACTTATGAACAGTAAGAAATAGGGCTAAGGTTAAATATTTCATATGTATATTCCTTGTGACAAGACCTTTCATTATGTATCAAAATTTTTTGGTTTGACCTTGACCTTGAAGACTGACCTATTTACAGATAACTTCAGCTATTTAAATTTGGTTGCCACCAGTGTGCACCGTTGTCATCTGAAAACTTTTGACGTTCTTCTTATGCGGATGAATAAAAATAATCACCCAGTGACTTGCAAGCACATGCTTATATCTGAGGGCATGCTTGAGTACCACCGGATTTGAGATAGGTAACTCTCAACCACGGGAGCCTGAAATTGTTCGACTAACTACGGGGTTTCAGGCTCGCAGGTTCCTGTGCTCTCTATACTAAGATGCCGAACCTCTTCGAAATACATATCATATGTATTTCGAAGAGGTTCGGCATATTAGTCATATGCTCATAACATAATTTTTATTGAAACGGTTCGGCTCATACTTCACCACCGAGACCGTGTAAAGTAAGAGCCTAAAGGCTAACCGTTTCATTAGAAATTACTCATTACCTTGAAATATTTTTCTGGTATACAATTTACTACTGATTGATTTGTATTCCATAAATGCCTGAAGAGAATTGGCAATGTTTATAAAAGCTACAAGAGCTAAACTAGTTCGCAACAGCGATTTGTAAGTCGGTCTTTTCATGGCACTATCAGAGTTATCGGACATTGACATTATGGGTAAATAGTCATCTCGACGTTTTATTTGGTGTGAAAAATGTGTTGATAAAGTAAGCGTCTTAATCACGCTGCATTGACAACCAATGTCAACAATATGGAGGACAAGTGAATCAATCGATAACGTCAAAATTATCATCTCTTCCTAATAACAACTTTCTGGTTCAGAGGATTAGAAAAAATGAAGGTGATGGAATAACTGAGAAATTCCGTGAAATGTCCAAGAAATCTTACAAGGAGAATGGTCAATTTGGTACTTTGGTGAGAGTACCAGATGTAGACGAGCGCGATGAGAAGGCACCAGGCTGCGTCAGAGTACAGACAGTAAATAAATATAAAAATGACGACGATGTACACGAGGAAAATGGAGTCTTGTTTTGGGTTAATAAAAGTGGGTTCCCCATTGACAATAAAACCTGGGACAGAATGTGGGACCACGTAGCCAAGATTCACCCAAATGGACTGGAAATGACATACAAAATAAGGAACAAAGTGGATTTGAGCTCAGTAAGATACAGATTTCACATCACACAGTTTTAATAGCTGTTTTAAATATTTATATTCTCCAGATAAATATTCAGAATATTTTAAGTGAGATAATATAGACATTATATATACATAGATATATATATATAGATATATATACATCTCTAATTCTCTTGAAATACTTGTGACTAGGCCTATACATTCGTTTAGTTGACCACATTCATGAGTTAAAATGTAACTAAATATTAGTTCTTATGACTGGATATAGTTCTACAGTTGTAAGTCCGTTTCATGAGTCAGAACAAATTTGCATGTTAAAATTCTTTATATGTATACATGTATATATCATTCTTTAAAGTGGTTAAATCTTTTACATAAGGTCTGAATTTATGAAGCAATGAATGAGCTAGATCCTATTTTTGACGTTCAAAAGTTCTTTCAAGCTAGTATTTGCTGTTTTATGTGTCAAAATAAATCTCCTCTTATCTATCACATAATGTAATTAAGTGACATTAAAGTATTTTATACATACACAATTATATTGTAATTTTGTTACTTGTAACGTGCAAAGTAAAAGAAGGTGAAGGCATATCTGGTGCATAAAATTAAATTTTATTTTATCAATAACATATGTGTAGACATTCTTCAAACTTAAATTTTAATGATATAAAGGCACCATGCACTTTCATTGACTCGATCTTCAAAGTTTAATCTCAGCATCAGCTCATAAACCTGAAGTTCTTTTCAAGTGGATAATTCATAATTGCACTGAAGCCAATAAGCCAAAGATATAAGATATTTTATAGAGGCTAAATCATTAAAGTTTAAAAAGGGCCATTTCTAAATTAAATGTGGAAATGTATATAATATGTTTTTCAGGTACCAATTCCTCAGCCTCCTCTAAGCTTTTCACCTTCTGTGTCTGTTCCTGATCGACTGGATAAGATTCAAAACTACATGAGAACTCTTCAGTATCCTTCATAATAGTATATACCTCCTGCAAAAAACTGCAGGTGACATTTTGGATTTCTTGTTGTATAGATTAAGTAATTCAAATCAGCTAGGTATATAGCTACAGATAACTTCTTTCTCCAATATTCATTTAATAATAATTGTAGAGTATTTAAGAAGTATTAGTGTAAATCTTAGTTTCTTCACACCCTGTATAGTTTTCAAAAGATAATAGGCACTTACACAAATTCTTCATAAATGAACAATGAATTGAATATTCTCTCTCAGTTAATTTAGAAAAGAGAATTGGCACAAATTAGATCCAAGGCAGTATTTCACATTTCCAGACTAGACAGTTTGCATCAGTAATTATTCATATTTTAAATCATTTTTAATTCATAGTGTATTTGAAAAATTTATAAACTTGTTACCTTTTTAAATGTGACATGAAAAAAATACATAGATATTGATTTTAACCCAAATAAATTATACCAATAATCTAAATAATGCTTCCTTGAAACTGCATGTCACTACAAGCAATAAGGTGTAATCCAACCAGGTTTACTAAAGTTATGACCATAAAACATGCAAGAACATTTACTGATTTAGACTGGTTTTGACTTGACATAACATATTTTTACCTCATGCACTTTACAGATAAATTTTGGATTAGGAATTAGTTTTAATTTGGATAAATAGTTGGTCCTTTTTGAGCAAATAAGTATTATTCAATGTTAAGTTTTAGAAATGCCATAAATATCTAGATGTCATCTTCATCAGTTTCTTTTTTCTTCAAACCAGGTCCATTATAAAGACCCTAATCCCAATGGAAATTTCATTTATTTTCCATAATTTGTCTAAATTTTTCCCAAACATTGATCTTTTAACCTTATAATTATATGGGACAAAAATTCCCAAATGAAAAGGTACAGTCACCTTTGAAAAAAAACCCTGTTCATTATGTGAAGGTTTTGCATTTTGATCTGCATTCAGCAAAACACAAAACCCTCTTATAGTGAAGTTGTCTACATATATATGTGAGATAAGTGATACAGACATAACTGCATTTCTTGTATTACAAATAGTTCTATATTTTTAGTTTTACTTGTTCAAATTTTATCTTAGAACTTTATCTACATATCACATTAAATGGCTGATGTGACATATATAGATCTGATACCTGTATATCATGTTTCTCTAACAGTACTTCAGATATAATCATACTGGAACCCAATTTTTTGAAATAAGAAAGAATCGTCCTGTTTCTGGGTAAAGAGACTTTGATATATTTATTTCTCTATTAAATTTGTATTACTAGTATTGAATTTGATCATGCAATGTTTCGAAAAAAAGTATTACATGTATTTCTGAATTTTAAAGAGACTGCTGAATTTTATCATTAATCAAGTAAATAGTATTACATGTAATTTGAAGGAATTTATTGACCTGTAAAATAATAAAGTAAATAGACCCCACCCCTTTCATTACAGCTTTGCATGAGAAATGTAAAAGGAATCATTCATGAGTATACATACGCATGTATCTGTCTTTTGAAAATAATAATCTAAGATACCTAGAAACTATATCATATCTATTTTTAATTGTCAATACGCTGTTTAATACGATAAATTTTTGTTTAGTAACATAAACTTCCAAGTTGCTTTAATGTTTTTTAAATGTATGATAACTGTCCAGAATAACTGATAAATATTAAATTTTGCTTCTTATTATTTCTTGCAGACTTCTTGAAAGTGCAAAAGAGATGTTGAAAGAATCACTACCTATTAAGTGTTTAGAAGCAGTGATTTTAGGAATGTATCCTTTATGGAACTATTACAAATCTATAATGCTGTAACATACATACCCAACATCTAAGATTAGTTGATACTTAATTGTCTATGTATTTTCATTATAATTAGCAGTAAATTTGAACTGTAACAAAATGATACTACTTATAAGAAAATATTTCTTTAAAATGAGGGATGATTTTGCGTGATAGTCATTAGACTATTATGACTACCATATACTTGTATTACATTTCACTTGACATCTCTCAGTTATCTTACTAATGGATTTCTTGGTGTAGAGAGATTTACCATAAGTTTTAAGAGTGTATTTGGTGGTAATGTTCACCGCCATGTGGTGCTAGGAATATATTATGCTGGTCTCTGGGGGTCTATAGGAATGAGTAGGAGAGAAGATCTCATGTATAAACCATTGACATTCAGAGTAAGTCTGAAACCCAGTTATTCATAATATATATGTATATATATATAGATCCATCATCTGAATGATAATACCATTGTTGGAATTATTCCTATGGTACATGTATTCAACATAATTTAGTATCATAATTTTCTGAAAGGATAGTATTTATGCACCTGGTGTTTCAAAGTACATGGAAGTACTATGATCATGCATTTAAAATTTCATATCGTACATGTGTTATAAAAGGCCAGATTTATTATCAAATACAGATTAACATGATAAGGTGACAGGATTTATAATTTCTCACATGATTTAATATGACCCGAAATTGAAGTTAACTCAAGTTAACAAATCTGCTTATTCTCATTCTTTCTATTTGATACCACCAATATGTGCACATGAACCTTATATAATGAAGGTTTTAGGAAGTTATTCAGCATATACTGCATGGTACATTTATAAAACGCCACATCTATTTTAAGTTCTTATTAGAATATAAAAGATAATGAGCTTTAGATTATTTTTCTTTACAGAACATCTGTTGACACCAGCATATGTTTACAAATGTTAAATTCTTGTATTGCAGAGTCTTTCAGATCTGGCATTTGATTTTGAAAAGTCCTATAATAAGTGTAAGTATAAACATGTATAATATTATTTCTAATGTATTCCCATCAATATGATTTTTTTTTTCAAGTGTCTTAATTAAAATAATTTGATGTCAACCAAAATGTCAGGTGCCATAATTTTGCTACCAGTATTTACTATCTGAATGTAATGTCATAGATTTAATAATTCATTTGTTTCGCTCTTTATGCAGTGAAATATCGCTATGTCATAAATAAATTTATTGCATATGTGACATCACGGTGTGGAAAAGAATTGTGTCAAGCCATTGCTTGAAGAAATAAACACCTTTAAACTGAGCTAACGCTCATAAAACAAACAACTCGTTTCATAAATACCGTATGAAATGAAAATTCATTTCAGATCCTATATTTATGATACAAAATCTCTATTTTCTGATACTACAAATCATTTGATTATGTCACAGATTTATGAAATGTTTCAGTCAGCTTGTTCCATGACACCACAATTAAATCTTAAATTCTTAAAACTTTAGATTTTACTCTCTCATCCACTAAACTGAATTTCTGATGAGCCACAAACCCAGAATCTTTTGATCACAAGCTAAGGATGCTATTGACTTAGCTATGTTTGCTTATTCCCAATTTATGTAAAATCAATGTTTCCATGGTAATCTATTGAAAGCATTTTCTTTCCCGATTATGAAGGTACATTTATGAAAAGGAGTTTCTTTTCCTGATGGTGATGGTTCATCTGAGGATAATAATTTCTTTCCCTGAAACATCTAATAATATACCAATTTCTTTCCCTGATGGTTATTGTTCATCTGGGGATAGTAACTGCTTTCCCTGATGGCATTAATGGTACATCTGTGGATAGCATTTCCTTTCCCTGATGGTTATGGAACATCCATGGATAGCAGTTTCTTATCCTTTTTCAGGCATATCATTCATGATTTGAATTTGGAGTATTATGAAACAAGATACTGTTTCAAGAATTAAAATGAATAATTATGATTACATGTGTATCAAAGAACTTATGAAATAATACTTCTTGCAGCTGCAGAGTTGCACTCTGCTAAAGATGCACATATGTGTTGATGAGATAAACAACAATATAACAGTGTTAGTGTAGCAAAAAAATTTTCAATGTATAAACTCTAAAAAGAAAGACAGCAATTCCCTAAATACTTTGTGCATATCTGTATACATGTCAGTTGACTTTCATTATGTACCATTAAATTCATATATATTCAAGCATTTACGAGGAGTTACGATTCAAGTATTGTCAGAGCTACGAACAATTCTAAATTCATGGGCCATAACAATTTTTCTCCTTATGCACATCTACATAATTTTGTGATTTTCTAAAGTGCAAAGTTTGATTGAAATCAATGCAAGAGTTTTGAGAGGAGTTGGGACAAAAAGATGATGTTACCTGTTATGCAAAAACAATTTTAAGTCCAAAGATCATAATACTAATAAAAACAGTTTGAACAGAATTATCTCCCTTCATCCACATCAGCATATTTGATCTTCCATTGTGCAAAGCAAGTTTCATTAATATCCATCCAAGGGTTTGAAAGGAGTTGTAATGATAAATTGAATATATCTCTTATGCCAAATACACAAAAGTTCAAATCTAAGGACCATAACTCAAGTAAAATAAATTGACAGCAGTCATCTCCCTTCCTGGAGAGTTATTAATGGTAATCAAAGGAGAAGGCTATTGTAATGTTGTAATAACTTTTGCCTTATCCTATTTCATATTATCAGAATGAAATAAAATATGTTTAAACTAATGGTAATCTGCCTTTCCACTGTATTTGGTAGAAAACTCCATACAGTTGGTTCAAAGAAAACCTACAAAAAGAAATATACACTTGATTCCCATATAACCCCCTCCCCCCCAAAAAAAAAAAAAAAAAACCTTAATGACATCATGTAATTTAATATTAGAGTTTTTCCATCAAATAAAATTAATCAAGTTTATAGTTTACATGTATATTTATTATATATATTTATGAATTATTGTTGTATTCAGTTCATCATGAAGTCAAGAAAATAAAAATTGGATTACCAATACCACATGATCCTCACAGCTATGAGTTCATCAATTGGAAGGTAAATACAATGTATCATTTATATTCATTAAGTCTGTTAGATTCATATATATATTTATATATATATATATATATATATATATATATATATATATATATATATATATATATATATATATATATATATATATATATATATATATATATATATAATGTTGATGAGACAAATGATATCTTATAAATATTATATATGTTTGTGTAATTATAGGAATGATAAGAAGTCCTCCAAAGGAAAGTGTGAATTAAAGATTCTGGAATTACAAGAAATGCTCACTATCCAAAAAGTTTTGGTTACTTGGCCTTTATCCAGTGGTAACTAAAAAGTCTCATTAATTTGGGGTTTTTCATGGTTTATTTTTTATTTCCACCTGATAAAGAGCAAGTGGTCAAAAAAATGTGGATATTGAGTGCTTCTTGTCATTGATATGTATATATATTTAAGATTATAACCTGATTAAAAAATCAAAGCATTAGGCAAATATTCAGACTTTGAAGATGATATATTGTTACAAATTCAAGTAATGATTCAAAGAATAGATAAGAACTTTTCTCTGGACAACATACCATATACTCTACATCTTATGGTTGATTGACTGATTGATTTTTGTTTAACGTCACACCACGAATACTTCACATATATGGTGGCGGCATCTGCCTGATGTGGGGCATACAAATTTTTACCTTTGCAACGGACCCACACGAAGCAGTGAGGGATCTTTAACATGCTATGCATACCACGACACAGGGCCTCGTGTCTCATCCGAAAGACAGGACACCGGCATGACCAGAGCGTGACTTGAACCCTGGCCTCCGATCAGGAGGAGAGCGCGATACCACTAGGCCACGCCAGTTCTACATCTTATGGAATTGCAAGAGACCAACATTGTACAACAGGGTAATCTGACTGTACAACAAGGTAATCTGACTGTACAATAGGTTAATCTGACCATAAAACAGGGTAATCTGATTGTACAACAGGGTAATCTGACTGTACAACACCGTAATCTGATTGTATAACAAGGTAATCTGACTGTACAATACGGTAATCTCAATGTACAACAAGGTAATCTGACTATACAACAGGGTAATCTGATCATAAAACAGGGTAATCCGATTGTACAACACAGTAATCTGATTGTACAACAGGGTAATCTGACTGTACAACAGGGTAATCTGACTGTACAACAAGGTAATCTAACTATACAACAGGGTAATCTGATTGTACAACACAGTAATCTGATTGTACAACAGGGTAATCTGACTGTACAACAGGGTAATCTAAATGTACAACAAGGTAATCTGACTATACAACAGGGTAATCTGACCATAAAACAGGGTAATCCGATTGTACAACAGGGTGATCTGATTGTACAACAGGGTAATCTGACCATAAAACAGGGGTAATCTGACTGTACAAAAGGGTAATCTGACCATAAAACAAGGTAATCTGATTGTACAACAGGGTAATCTGACTGTATTTTGTTGTAGGCTCTCACAGTAACTCCGAAAAAGCAATCTCATAAGGAAATGGCCAAAGATCTAGACACCATAGCAAAAGAAATTAGAACCAGGGTATGTACAATGTATCTCATAGAAATAATCAGGGGGTGTAAATATATCTCATAAAAATAAGAACCAGGGTATACAATATATTTCACAGAAATTATAACCAGGTATGTACAATACATTTCATAGAAATTAGAACCAAGGTATGTACAATACTTCTCATGCAAATAAGAATCAGGGTATTTACAATATATCTAATAGAAAAAACAAGGGTATGTTGAATATGTCTTGTAGAAATAAGAACCTGGGTATGTATAATATATCTCATAAAAATAAGAACCAGGGCAGGTACAATTAAATATCTCATAGAAAAAAAGAACCAGGGTGTGTACAATATATCTCATAGAATAAAAAATAGGGTATGTACAATATATCTCATGGAATTAATAGCAAGGGTATGTACTATATATCTCATAAAAGTAAGAACCAGGGTATGAACAGTATATGTCGGAAATAAGGATCAGAGTATGTACAGTAATATCCCATAGATATTGGACCAGGGTATTTACAGAATATCTCATAGAAATAAGGACCAGGGTATGTACAATATATCTCAGAAATCAGGACCAGAGTATGTATAATATATCATAGAAATAGGGACAATGGTATTTACAGAATATCTCGTAGAAATTAGGACATGGTTACAGGTATGTACAGTAAATCTCAGAGAAATAGGAACCAAAGTATGCCTAGTATATCTAGTAAATATGAGAACCAAGGTATGTACAGTATATCTTATAACCACGATGACCAGGACATACACAGTATATTGTATAGCAATAAGGACCACACTATGTACAGCATATCTCATAGAAAAAAGAATCAGACTATGTGAAGTATATCTCACAACAATAAGGTCCATGGTATATATACAGTATATCTCATAGTAATGTTCATAACAATAAGGTCCAGGGTATATATACAGTATATCTTATAGCAATGTTCATAACAATAAGGTCCAGGGTATATATACAGTATATCTCATAGTAATGTTCATAACAATAAGGTCCAGGGTATATATACAGTATATCTTATAGTAATGTTCATAACAATAAGGTCCAGGGTATATATACAGTATATCTTATAGCAATGTTCATAACAATAAGGTCCAGGGTATATATACAGTATATCTTATAGTAATGTTCATAACAATAAGGTCCAGGGTATATATACAGTATATCTTATAGCAATGTTCATAACAATAAGGTCCAGGGTATATATACAGTATATCTTATAGCAATGTTCATAACAATAAGGTCCAGGGTATATATACAGTATATCTTATAGTAATGTTCATAACAATAAGGTCCAGGGTATATATACAGTATATCTTATAGTAATGTTCATAACAATAAGGTCCAGGGTATATATACAGTATATCTTATAGCAATGTTCATAACAATAAGGTCCAGGGTATATATACAGTATATCTTATAGCAATGTTCATAACAATAAGGTCCAGGGTATATATACAGTATATCTTATAGCAATGTTCACAGTACATGTAGTGGGAATCAGACATCAAGTGTATTTTATAGGGTTTTTTCCCTAGTCAATTTTGTTAGATGTGTCATGTCATGGAGATATGTTTCTAAAGAAAGGTATTTTGTGTATATTGGTACAAAAGTCCTATCATTAGTATGTACTGGTTCATAGACTTGGTTTAGTAATACATGTATTTTTTCAGTCTTAGTAAAAAAGTCAAATAGGCCAATTTGAATTACCCTGTAAGTAATTATCATGATCTTGCAATGACATTTAATGATAAGTTTACCCTGTGATGATGGTAAATAAATATTACAGTAAATCCTAATTATGTAACTAAGACTCTTTTATTTCAGTTTTAATTGACTGAAAAATTTTCGTAACAGTACTACATCATAGTGCAGGATTAAACATTGAAATGTTATTCAGCATGGCTTAAAGTCATAACATATATATTTTTTTAATTTTAACCATTTAATACAAGCAAAAAATCATTGAAATCCCTTATTGATTTTAATATACATGTATTAGAAAGGAGAAAGAAACGGAATAGAAATTTAATTATACATATTACATATGTAAGCATCAGTTGTTTATAATGTATAAATAAATGACACCTCACTGTTGTAAGGCTAGACGTAATCTGCTGACATTACAAGTACTAGATCAACATCATTTCACTAAATGTTGTAAGGCTAGACGTAATCTGCTGACATTACAAGTACTAGATCAACATCATTTCACTAAATGCAAGGTACAAAATATTACTCATATTATGGTAAAAGGGTTCATAGCTAGATTTAAAACTTTTAGAATTCTATATTATACAGTATTTTACATTTCTTTGTTTCAATCTCTGCATCTTTCTCCCTTAGATAGTGGTCTTAGCAATTTTCAAATTTAATCTATATCTACACCCCCTGCTCAACAGATCAGGGGAATATTACTTTGTCCTGTCTGTTTGTTTGACTTTTTCTTTCTTTATCCGTGGACAGCTTTAATGTTACATGTAACTTTTCACCCATACCAGACATATTTGATTTGTGTTTTTTGTAGACAGGTCTTTGTATTGGTACTATAGTTTATGATCTTGATCTTAACTTTTAACCTACTTTTAATTAATCCTTGTGCATAACTTTTCTACCCTGAGAACTATGGTTTTCATATTTCACATGTCTGTTCCTTGTGGCCAGACCTTTCTATACCATAGGTTATGATCTTCATCATCAAGTTTAACCCACATCTGATCTACATTAGAAAAAAAACTTTCACTTTTGAACCATAGGAGATCAGGCTTTGATATTTCACATGTGTTCCTGGTGGTGAGAACTTTCTGTTAATACCATAATTTATTACCCTGTGACCTTGATCTTCACATTAAAAATATATTGCTACCAGGGCCATAGTGTTTCATGAACAAACTTTTTATCTGATAAGCTTATGACATATCTTGCTTCTTTTTCTTGTTAGTATCAGCATATTCTTAAATTCATTATATAATTATTTGTATTCAACCAACATCTCTGTCTAAAGGAAGGTTCAAAAGAAGAAAATATATCTGCATTTCTGAAGTTTTGTTCTGGTACAGAAATAAATCTAAAACATGGTATACAAGCAGTTTATGGATTACAATCTAACAGTTATTCAACAATTTGGCATCTTATGTTATCCACTGAAAAATAATGATGACAATCATAAATATATTATTTAATCATAAATTCAAAAATAATAGGTTTTTTTTTTCAAAGTTAATCAAATTCATATTTATAATTTGAAATTGTAACAGTAAGATAGATAGATGTAGTGTCAGTGTCAACTATAAAGCAATATAGAAAGCTAAATGAAATCCATATAAAAAACTGATAAGTATTTCAGGTAATTAGAAAAGTATACATATATTCTTAAAAACTGCACATAAATTTATATATATAAACTTCAGCACTCTGGTTTTGTATCTGTCTGTTTCTTATATTATAGCATATATACTTCTATGATTTTTGCAGCGAACTATTATATATATGTTATTTATATCAATGTTATTATTCTTTCCTTAGCATAACAATTTGAATACAAATATCTGAAATGAAAAGAGTTGATCAAAATGTACCAGTACATCATATAGTCATACATGTATTTTATTAGCTCTCACTTCAGCTGTATACAACTCTGAATCAGAGAATTCTATAGGTATAATGGTATTATTTCATCCTATTTTGGAAATGAAATTGACATGATGCTCCCTTGTTCAGAGTCAACTTCGATCCGATTCACCAACTGTCAAACTTTATTCAGCCAGGGGTCAGGTATCAGTGTGCAGCATTTATTTTTGTGCTGGATAGTCATGCATGCTATGTTGGTGATATTTCTGTATTGAGCAGAATGTACATGTTGTTTGGAATTTTAAACTGCTTGATATTTAAAGTGTTTCAGTAAATGTTTTGTATGAATTAAGATGCAAGTACAGGCAGTGCTAGCTAAACATACCTTGTGCAGTGATTTGGTATCTGCAGCTTTGTTGTTTTCAGATTTTTCTGTTTTGATACATATTCTTGTGCAGTGATTTGGTATCTGCAGCTTTGTTGTTTTCAGATTTTTCTGTTTTCATACATATTCTTGATATAGGCGAAACATCTATCAGTCTTAATCTGTCATTGAGATATTAATTACAGTTCTCTATAAAATTCAGGCAAATACTGAGTAAATACCAATTCAGGCAAATTAAAATCCCATGGAAATAAATAATAGAATTCATTAATTGGGTTCATGGATACATGAATACAGATATCTTTTTATGTATCTGTTTACAAATTAAGAATCTAAGTATGTCACATTCAGTGCATACTTAAAAAATTATTATTTCTTTCAATCTTTAATTTTCCCTATTGGTATTTTTTCTATGTATTCTATAGAAAAAAATGCCTAGAATTTGCAACACTGAATTTACAGAATAATTGTGTTTTTGAGTGTCTAGTGTCTTAAGTATCTAACTTCAGTTATAAAATCCCTGGGATTTTTTACACATGAATCACCACTTGCATGAATTCTACACGGAACTGTACTTAAGGAAGAAGCATAACATATATATAACTTATTATGAGCAGCTGTTAAAAGTATCAATTCTTTCCTAATCAAAATCCAAGTCCAGCTGCTTGTATGGTTCTAATTTTTTTCTGATTTTAAGTAAAAAAAAAAATAATAATAATAATTGTCCTTATATACAATTTCTAAAATTTCTTTTTTAATTTTGATTTTAATTTTATTGAAAATAGACCTTTTTCCGATCTTAAATGATGAAAGAGCATAATATCTGATGCACTGCTTTTTACTGGAATTTGCATTATGA
Source organism: Pteria penguin (assembly GCA_035048485.1). Classification (NCBI taxonomy): domain Eukaryota; kingdom Metazoa; phylum Mollusca; class Bivalvia; order Pterioida; family Pteriidae; genus Pteria; species Pteria penguin. The sequence goes on along the minus strand of CM068587.1, from coordinate 8,881,738 downwards.
TGTTATTGTTTGGATTGTGACTTCATAGTAATATGATGTAAATTTGAGCAGCAACACTTCATTTATCATGTAGAATCAGTAAAAGGTCTATTCAGAGTCTAATATACATCTGTAAAAATAACTGTAAGAATTCAATGCCAACCATGAACTATACATAGCTTGAAGATAAAATACTTATACTTCAGGCAAAATCATGGTTTAACCCCAGTTCTCCTCGTAAAGTAATCTCCACAGCTGATTCACGAGATTCTGTTGCAAGCAGCAGTCTGAAACAAGCTTCCAAAATATACAGAGCGTAAGTAACAATTGCTATCTATTGCAAATAACAGTTTTACAAAGGCTTCACAAATCAACAAAGCAAGAATACATATAATTGTTTTTGTTGACAAATACTATAAACTTAGTAAATAAATTAAAGAAAGAAAGACTAATAATGGATATATCTTTATTGCTACCTTATAGATATACTTCAATACAACCTGAAAGTTCAACAAAGAAGAAGTCAACTCCTAACAATGATCCTGCTGACTACCAGTTAAGAATTTAAGAACAATTAGGAAAGATTTCAAAGACTGAAAATGGCAGAAATAGTATGAATTATCATCATTATATCAGTATATAAAGGAGATGGAAAGAAAGATTAGTATGTTATTAGAATTGTAAAATCTGTTCTTCCTTCATGCCATACAAATACATGTACATGTACTGCAATGAGTAATGAAATATCATTGAAAAAAACTTAATTTTTTTTCAATATAATCACTTTCAAGATTAGCATCATCCAGTTTAATTTGATAGAGTATTTGTGCTCTGATACACTTAACAATTGTCCATTTTTGTGTATCCAACATTTTTCTATGTAACTATATACACATTTATGGCAAACTTTCACTAAATCATGAACAATTTTATATGGACATTTTGTGTCATAGTTTTAAACCTGCAAATATAAAACCTGTGAAACAAATCTTGACATCTTTGGAAAATCATACAAACTGTGATTATTAATTTATTGCATTTTTACTCATCCTTTTTAATTCATCTACGAGCAATTTTTACAGGAAATGCATTTGATTTTATCATGCTGTGTGAACACATAATTTATTTGTTTAAATGTCAGAATGAGAAATTTCATGTATCGTCATTAACTCATTTTATATTTGTTATACTTGTAGTACGTTTGATTTCTCATGTATTGTCATTTACTCATTTTATATTTGTAGTATGTTTGATTTCTCATGTATTGTCATTTACTCATTTTACATTTGTAGTATGTTTGATTTCTCATGTATTGTCATTTACTCATTTTATATTTATAGTATGTTTGATTTTTGATTACATGTGGTTTACACAGAATATCTATAGTAATGTGAAACAACCTAAGATCTTAATCTATTGCATATGTTTTTTTCTACATTCTATATTTTGTATTTGATATGCTATTTAATTCTTTGTACCATTTATTGTATTATTTTGATGCATACTGTCACTCGTGTTGCTGTTTTGATTAAAAACAATGTTAGAGGTATCTTTAGTTTTCATGTGAGATTATTAAGGGAAGAAAAGACTTTAAATTCATTTTACTTTACTCAGAAATCAAAATCAACCAGACAACATATAAAAATTAAGTAAATTTGATCAAAGTCCATCTTTTATTTAAATTCCTTGTTGATAATTGTTTATTGCCCATTATTCTCCTTGATATGGCAGAGTCTGCATATGGTGCGTCGTTACAAATATGCATTATTCACATTTGTAAATCCCTTTCTAACCATTAAAGGTTAGACTTTATCTTTAAGATGGTAAGTGGTAAAAGGTCAGAATTCTTACATAGAGCAGCCCATTGCAGATAAGTAACACCAATAATGCTTGTACTGATTTCTGACTGGGTAAATAAAGTATTGTGGATAAAAAACCCCAAGGGCACAAGAAGAAATTCCAGTGGCACTGTTAAGACCAGAACTGGTTATGCCATATGCTTTCATACATATTACACACAAAACCCCCCAAAAAACTTGTGCAAATGTACTTCCTAATGTTTTCCACTTTCTATTTTGTTAGTGTGAAACAGTTTGTTCAGAGAGTTTGAACTAGTTGGTGAAGAGCTTTGAACTAGCTGGTGAAGAAGCAAACTCCAATTTATGATATTTAGTTTAATAGCATAGTGGTCTTGTGTAAATAAGCATTTTTAAGGTACATTTAAGAATGAAATTGAAAACTATAATGTATCATTTGTTTCATACTTTCAAATTTAATCACATCTTCATACACAAAATAGAGTAAAACAACATATTTCTAACAATTTGCACTGATCCCTAGGCTATTTTCAAAATCAAGAAAAACATTGCTGATATTATTGTTTTAACAATGCATGTGTTTCATAGTAACACGAAAGATAATGACTTTAATATATGTCATTACATATAGAATAAGTGTCTGATTTTGTGTTTTCATGCAGGAATAAAGTACAATGGCTGATGCATTTATTAGATATAGTGCGCGTTAGCGCATTATTTCTCATAAATGCATCAGACATTGTACTTTATTCCTGCATGAAAACACAAATTAAGACACTTATTCTATATATGTGTGCTTTTAACTCCAAAATATCATACTGGAAACTTCCATTTCCCATTTATAAACTGCATCATTAAATCATTCCGGAGGGAAGTTATAAATTGAAAGAAACAGCCGGTGTCCCATGACAATGTAACGTTTATCCAGAATGACACTTTCGTCGAATGTCAAGCACTTTAGCGCGAAATACGACTTAAATGACGTCACGCAAGGTCGGAAATGTGGAACATTTCATTATGACGTCACTAGCATAACAATCAAAAGTCTGCCAAACATCACTTTCTGTGCTGAAAATTGGGATCAAATATGGGGCATTATGACATCACGAATCAATGTATTTTATACAGAAATAAAATACATAGGTCTTGAAAGCTTTATTTTGGGCAATTACAGTGGTTGTGCATATATAGAAGCAAGATAGCAGAAGAAAATGTTATACCCAGTACCCTTTTTCATTCAATAGTGTCGGACAAATTATTTGAAATTCTTAAAAAAAATTCAATGTATTTTATACAGAAATAAGATACATAGGTCTTGAAAGCTTTATCTCAAGCAATTACAGTGGTTGTGCATATATAGAAGCAAGATAGCAGAAGAAAATGTTATACCCAGTACCCTTTTTCATTCGATAGTGTCAGACAAATTATTTGAAATTCTTCAAAAATTCTCTTGTGTTTAGTGAGTTTTTACTTATACTGTCCTCTGACACCTCTCTTAAAATCAATATATGGAGAAATTGATTGATTGATTGATTTTTGTTTTACGTCACACCACGAATATTTCACGTATATGGTGACGGCATCTGCCTGATGCGGGGCATACAAATTTTGACCTTTGCAACGGACCCACCCGAAGCAGTGAGGGATCTTTAACGTGCCATGCATACCACGACACGGGGCCTCGGTTTTTACTGTCTCATCCGAAAGACAGAACACTGGCAATACCAGAGCAGGACTCGAACCCCGGCCTCCCGATCAGGAGTCCGACGCGATACCACTAGGCCACGCCGGCTTAATATATGGAGAAAACCTACATATGTAAGTACATGTACCATAATGGTGACCTTTACCCTTAAGACAGTATTCTGAAGGAAATAATTGAGAAATATATGACAAAATATAGACTAAATCATCAGATTTCAGCTTTTCAATACTTTCTTAGTAGAAAAATATGTGCTTTATTTATCCTTGGATGACCTTGACCTTGGAGATACAGTCCAGATTAAGGACCTAACAAAAACTATTTTATGCAAAGTACAATAATCTTCTTTAAACATACGTAAATTAACAAAGCTCAAGGATATGGCCACTAAAAGGCCTAGAAGATAAAACATTCCATCTCCCATTCTTACACCAAAATTAAATTTACAAACTAGACAGAGCGATGGATCCTTTATGATATTGTACGTAGACACATATATCAGAATGGCTCATACAAAATAACTAGACTGCAACTGTAGTTCACTACACATAGGAGATAAACTGAACTTCAAGAGATAATTAATTAGAGTTCTCAAGAGTTTCACTTGATAAAATCTCGGTGACCTTTAAACAGAACTTTAGAAAATAGTTTTACATAAATGATCGTCTGAGTTCACTGTGTTTCATCCATGCTGATTAGAATCAGCAATGTCAATGTTTTGATGAATTTACCTCCTCCTTGTATGACTCTACTGGTCATCTCTATGCAATTAATACTCTAGGATTCTGTTAGAGTGATTTCTGCACTTCCCCAAAAGTGTCACACAACATGTGTTTGATATTAACAATTCATCCTATGGTCGTGTTGTAGGCATTTTGAAGAAGTCCTCTGTTTTATAACTGCATTTTAGTCATGTATGATATAGTTGTATTATACAAGAAGCTAGAGTATTCATATACCGATCCCATACTACCCACATCCGAGGCTGATGTCTGAAAAATAAGAATACAAAGAATAAAGAACAACACAGAAATATTCACAGAAACTGTATTATATCTACATGTACAGACAGACAGTTCCTGAATAATTAGAGCCCCACATCCAAATCAGTGTGTTCAAAGGGAGTTATGACCCTTAATGAAGTAATCAGTTTTGGCATTAAGAGATTACACCATTGAATTAATTTAAGCAAGTTATGGAACCCTTCATCACTAGTTTCCTGTTTACAGCATTCTTCTGTTTTTAAATCGCTGCATGCAGTATTATGCATCAATATACCAACATTTTACAGCATTACAAACTGAGAATGAAAATTCAGTTATTAATTTTCAATATGATTTTTGTTCTTTATCACTGTAATTGGTAAGCAAAGTCTATTCGGAGTGTATCTTCATCACATGATAGAAATTCCCACTCTGACTGGGTTATAGTAAAAGGTTGGAGTTTTGCCACCATTTCAATGGTCCCCCATTCTTTGAGACATTACAGACAGAGGTACTGGTCATGATAGATGTTAGCAAAATCCTATGCTGCTTTGAATAGGCCTAAATTCATTGGGCACATAAGTGAAATAATTTTGGTATGACATTAAACAATAATTAAACAAACAAAAGGCATATATGTCAGTCATACCTTCAAATGAATAATGTTTCATTTAGGAATACAGTTGACACTCTTTATCTCAAATATAGTTGACACTCCGTTATCTCAAAGTCGAAATTCTTTTATCTCAAAGTCAAATTCAAGTCCCAAATTTTTTTCTTTAATTTCTATACGATTTTACTTCTGTTAAGTCGAAGTCGGATAAGTCGAAATTCCGCTTATGTCAAAGGCATTTTACAGTTCCAAAACTCAATTTTCTATATATTTTACACTCATTATCTCAAATTGTCAGTGTTTGTACAAAATAAATTGATTAACACAGTGGTAAAGGTAGAAGAAATGCGATCCAATCATCCCAGCAGGGTGTATGGTAATGGCTGATTGTTTGACCGTGAAGCCATTTCACCTGATTGAGGATAATTAGATAATTGGATTGCATCGGCACTTGTTATTATGCTAATCTCATTTGTAAAAACATCTTCATTCAGAGCAGATAATAGGTCAGTATCGTTTTCGCAGCTCGTGAATTATTAAATGAATTCAAAATATAAAGAGCTGATAAAACGATTTTTAAATTTCTTTTCATTTATCAGCTTGTCATTAAGTTGATGGATAGTAGTTAGAATTTAGACGGTAGAAAGATATATTACACGGACTAAAATATAGAATAGCAGGTAAAACAATGCATGTATATTCATAAGCTATTACGAATGATAAAAAATGGTTACATAAACGGCTGATCTTTATCTCGAATTCTGGATAAGTCAAAATATTTGCTTTGGTCCTGTCGACTTCGACATAACGAGTGTCAACTGTATATATAAAAAATGACCTTTAATTGGTAAATTTACCTGAAAGCATCTATATGTCGAAATGATTCTCTATATGCTTTTAGGAATATTTTGAGCTCTTCTTTAGTCCATCCCTCCTGTACACAGGGATCTGTTATCTATAGCAGATAATAAAATCATTCAAATTTATAAATTGAAAAAAGAGAGAAAATATGGCAAAAAAACTCACATAAGATTCTGTATGTGAAATATATGCTCCTGCCATGGGTTTATTTTGATAGCAGCAAAAACTTTGTCTTTTGAAACCTATTTTAATTCTAAGTGTTAAGGCCATGACTTCCTTAAAATTATTCTACACAGAATTACTTCCTACCATATACATCTACATCTACGCTTGTAGTACCACATCTACATCTACCCTCGTAGTACCACATCTACATCTACCTTTGTAGTACCACATCTACATCTACCCTCATAGTACCACATCTACATCTACACTTGTAGTACCACATCTACATCTACCCTCGTAGTACCACATCTACATCTACCCTCGTAGTACCACACCTACATCTACCCACATAGTACCACATCTACATCTACCTTTGTAGTACCACATCTACATCTACCCTCATAGTACCACATCTACATCTACACTTGTAGTACCACATCTACATCTACCCTCGTAGTACCACATCTACATCTACCCTTGTAGTGCCACATCTACATCTACCCTCATAGTACCACATCTACATCTACCCTCGTATTACCACACTTACATCTACCCTTGTAGTGCCACATCTACATCTAGTATGTGGTATTGAAAATGGAATTGCTAGAATTAAGTTTACAACACCTTCAGCAAGTGCAACTAGTATAACATACCCAAGCATATTGTATCAGTAGGCTACATTTACAAATAACCTAAGATTAAATAACACCAAAGCTAATCATATACCACCATCAAGGACTTAGGTGGTCATCAGTAAACAGTGTTGGTAAAAATATCTCTGTACATATGTTCAACCATTACTGCAAGTTGTCCTTTTTTATTAAGGTTGTGATTTGTTGACACTGAAATATAGCTAATGGTGATGGAATTTGGTGACACTGAAATACAGCTTATGGTGATGGAATTTGGTGACACTGATATATAGCTAATGGTGATGGACTTTGGTGACACTAAAATATAGCTAATGGTGATGGAATTTGGTGACACTGATATATAGCTAATGGTGATGGAATTTGGTGACACTGAAAATGTCTGGGATTATTCAACTCATTTTCTGACATTTTAGTCCCGGAAAAAGGTTTAAAAGAACAACAACAACAACAAATCAAAGGCTTGAAGAGCCACAAAGGCGTCGAGCTAAATTTGATTTAAAGCTGTCAAAAGTAGCAGAAATTGACCAGTAGTCTTCATCTTTTTTGTTTAATTCTGATAATTTTTGGAATAGAGCAAAAATAAAAGATTAAGGACCAACAGCCATATATCATATCATATTATACAAAATGTGAATGAATGTTGTCAGTGGGCTCTCCAGTGGGGCTTTGTCATAAAGTAAGATGTACGGTAAACGGTTTCTTGATGGTTTCCACTGTCATGAGGAAGTCAAGGGTTATAAGTGGTATTAATTATGACATCATCATACCATTTTATTGTTCTTTACCGTTATTCTTGCAGAAATAAGTCAAATGTCTTATCACAAAGAATGTACATGTGAAAACAATCAAACACCATTGCCATTTTTTTTAACAAAGATAGAAATGGATGAGTTGTTACCATTGCCTGTAAAATATGGAAGCCTTATGCTTTGTTTTAAGATATGGTCTAGGTTACAGTTTTTGTCTATGCAACTAACACTGACACAAGGGCCAACAGCTTCTATATATCGTCCTACTACACTAGTTATGATTCAGTCGTTTATTGTATGTGCACGTGCAAGGGCTAAAATGCCATGCCGTCCGCCGTAATGACGCAAACCGATTGTGAATCACAATCGCACTTTATCGGTAAATTTGGAATAAAATCTTCACATGTGAGTTCTGCTTAATCTAATTTCCATGCATTTAATCTAAAATTCTGCTTATCCATGCTATCATCCTCTACATCCACATTAAATTTTGTAGGCGATTTGAAAACTTTCTCGGCTGCCATTTGTTATGCTGTCGTGGGAACTTTTCCAACTATGGGGAAGACCATGTGATAAGTACACATGCTACTTCCCTAATAAGGCAAACATGAGACGTGGCTTTAGAAATTTTAGCGGGAAAATTCACAACTGCGAAATAAAGATGGTTTCAAAAACAAGTAATTCCTATTTACATAAAGCTATTTGGCTTTGTGACCAACATCTTGAACATTTAATGCTATTCAAATTGCAACCTAAGCTTTTTAAAAAGCTATGCTTGTTTAAGATAGACTGGAGTTACCTGCTCTTGCTTGCTATCACTGCGCAAAGAGACAAGTGAACACTGCCATTTTGTAGAGGCTACTCCCTGTCAAGCAAGTGTTATTTACTGCACAGGCGGTAAGGGCAGATATGAAGCTGTACGCACTGCGTGTAGATATTTTTAAAATTCGTCTGTAGTAGCATACACAGCATAGGTATACAGTAGCTGATGTAATTTACGAGAGGCTCATGATGTGTAGCCTTGAGGATGTAATTCATTTTGTTGATATTTGTTGATTCTAGGTAAAATAAATGAAACAAAACGAAATCCGGTGAGATAAAAATAACCGATAACACATCACTTGAACCCAGGTCAGGCTCGTTATAAATTAGTGGTCACCTGTCTAGATATTTTAAGATCTTTGTGACACGCATTGCCAGTGTATATTAAGAATGCTATGAAATATTTTATTTTTTCTTTTATAAACCGAAATTGATATCTAAATATATCATTATTATTACATTATTTATATTATTATATATATTTCGAGGATCGCACGATCGGTTTCTATATTAGCGCTTTTATGTCAAATTAGGCCTTGATCGCGTGTGTTATAAGCGTTCTACTATGATTTCATAAGGCAATATGTCACGTGGTATTCCCGATACTTGGAAAAATTCCCATAAAGTGCGATAGTAATTCATAATCGGCTTGCGTAATTACGGCGAATGAATATTTTAACACACACAAGTGACAGAATAATAAGTGTTTTAGGGCAATATATTGATAATTTAAGTTAAGCAGACCTATGCTTAAACCTATTTCTGTGCAATGAAATTTCAATAACAAGGATAACAAAGCCGGTTTTGCAAGAACTTTTACTACTTTAAAGATGGTACTACTTTGTTGCGTGAATTAAAAAGGCGGTGCACAGGTAAGATTTTTCTTCGGTTTATGACACTTCCCTTCGGAGGATTATTAAAATGTTTAAAATTTTTACAAACGCTAGAAGACTGTCGAGCAAATGCTCGATGCCTTAAAAACCCCAAAACAAAAAACAAAAACAACATGAGTTTTGAAGACAATTAGGCACCAAATTCAAAATATGCATGTTTAAATTTCTGCTCAAATGAACTTATATTATGGTTTAATATTCAACATTTTGACTTGACTACATAGTAGTGAAGTTTAACAACAGTGCAAATTTCACATTGCACAGTATAAATGCCCATAAAGTTGGCTTAATACTTACTTTTTCAACCATGTCTATAAAAATGTCTCTTGCTTCATTTCTGTGATTCAGTCCATAAGCTATGTTGACCATGGCTTTGGAATAATTCTAAAAACACATAATGTAAACAGTTCTTTAACATTTCCTTATACATTGTATATATAACAAGATGTGTTTGTGAAACATAAATGTTCCTAGCAGCAACTAAGTCCAAATAAGACAAATTTATGAAATGTAGGTCAAGGTCATGACACCAAATAACATTGTATTGACAGAAAGGTCTTGTCAAAAGGAATATGCATGTGAAATATGAAAGCCCTACCTCATACTAATTAAAAGTTGTAACCAATGGTAGAGATTTTTGAATCAGACAAACAGACTGACAGACGTACAGGCCAAAAGCTAGATGCCCTGAATCTTTGATTCAAATAAAAGAAAAGCAAAATTTTATGCACCTGCTTTTCACAGTGAACTGGTGTTAAACATATGCCTGGTGCATAATTCAATAAATTTGATATATGACATGGAATCAACCAAAACAAAGAGGATTTTTTTAATATTAATATCTACCATGGTCTTTAACATGTCCCACAAACGACAGGGCATTGATAAGACAGGATTCAAATGAATAAACATACAAAGTGAAACACTGTGAAATCATCTCTACAGTTACATAATAAAATAATCAAGAGTAATGAAAGACTCATGAGACAACACTATCTATCCATTATTTCTGGTATTTAGTTCAGATGTCTGATTTTCTGGGATTTCAAAGAGAAAATCCTATCTGTTTTTTATAATAAAGTATAAATTTGTAATGCATTATCAGATCTAACCCATGAAAAAAAATACTATTGAAAACTACTATTGAATCTAGTGGATGTTAGACAAGGTTATCAACACTTTCCAACAATTAACTTGGGTTTGATTGAAATGCCTCTCTACTTGTATTTACAATCATACATGTATATACATACACACACACACATACATGTATATATATATATTTTTGTCATATAATATTTTACCTTGAAATCCTCATCTAAATCTTTGTATGTGTTCTTAGATATGCTGGACTTCACCTCTTGCAAAACATGACTAATAAAGAAATATTACGAAAATATGCATATACACATATATATATATATATAAATATATATATATATATTTATATATATACATATATATATATATATATATATATATATATATATATATATATATATATATATATATATATATATATACAGTCAAACCTCATTATTTCGAAGTCGGAGGGACCGTGGAAAAGACTTCAAGATATCCATAGTTCGAGATATCCAAATTTCGAGTTTTGGATAACAAATCTTGCAGTTGTTAACGTATGCCGGTTCATTTGACATTTCTGATTATTATAGTAGATGTACGAGATATACATGTATTTATCAATAAGTACGCATGAAGATGTGCATTCCTAAATACTTAATTTAAATCTCATCATACCTTTTATATTTTATGAATATATAAAGAGAATATACTCCAAAACTGAAAACATCATGTTTCCTTTTCGGTAATATTGTAATTTTAAATTCAATACTGGATATAACTGTCTTATACTATACCTGAAACCGAGGACAGGCTAACACATAAGATAAAGACACACGTCATAATTTGATTTTACTGCCATTACTTTGCATAAAAATACATAGAAATACACATGGATTCGAAATGAAAATTTCTTTCAATAAATGCATGCATGTAAAAGCACTAATTACAGCTGATGTTAATTATTTAATTCTATGTCGAATTTAATAAACTATCATCATTTAATAATAATTGGTATAAATAACATGGTACGCACAGACGCAATCAACTATGTAATCACTACGGCTTTGTACACTGACACGGTCAATTAATCATACCACGCGAGCGACCTGTCATCTAGGGTAAACACTGCGGGGGATTATATTGCCAATAAGAAGCCAACTTCAAGATAAACTGGGTAAATAAGAATTTCGGGACCTGAAAATGTATTCGAGATAAGCATGGTATTCGACATATCAGTGTTCGACACATCCGGGGTGAATTTAATCATAATATGAAGGGGGGTTTTTTTTTGGGACCGACGTTTGACTTCTTGATATCCCAGGTATTCGAGATATCAGTGTTCAACATATTGAAGCTTGACTGTATATATATATATATATATATATATATATATATATATATATATATATATATATATATATATATATATATATATATATATGTATGTATGTCTTTGGAAAATATTACTTCCTCAAAATGCTAATCTTAAAAGTTTAATGTTTATGTTATGAAGTTCTAAACTTTATTTACTTAAATGCTGGGTTTTGTTAAAGGTATTAACCAAATACATGTACTTAGTAGTCATTTCATAAACATTAAAGGTACCTCTTATGATCATCCATATTGTCTTTTTCAAGCAGAAGTTTAAGTTCTCTTAAATCCTGTAGGAAGCCACGATCAAGGTCAACATCCATATCCTCATGTACCTTGCACTCTATATTGTTGTCAAAAGAAGAAGTTCCAGTTATTTTTATTTCAACTTCTTTTCAATATCAATAAGTTTATTTTTCATTTTCCTTTCTAATTATGTTTACAATATAGGATGATCATAGTATGTTTAAATCTTTACTGAATGACTACCACTTGACCTACCTACAGCACTATAGGACCAGTTAGCTATCATGATATTGGCACAGAAAGCAAAATCTTCAAATGTAAGGTGATTTAATTTCTTTTTGCATGTTTCAAATCTGTTGTTAGCTATAAATACTATGGCAGCATATTGTCTGAAATTAGAAAAAAAAAACCCAAGTATTATTTTAATATTGAAAGTTAATCTCATTAAATAAAATATTCTAGAATAGTTAGAAAACAATAAGCTCCTGAGTCTTAGTTCCAAAGGGCATTAAAAAAGAAGAGTAAACCTCAAAATAAGTTGTATGAGATAAGGAGAAAAGATATCTGACTAAGTTGTATGAAATAAGGAGAAAAGATATCTGACAAAGCTGTATGAAATAAGGAAAGAAGATATCTGACTGAGCTGTATGAGATAATGAGAGAAGATACCTGACTGAGCTGTATGAAATAAGGAGAGAAGATATCTGACTAAACTGTATGAGATAAAAAGGAGAGAAGCTATCTGACTGAGCTGTATGAAATAAGGAGAGAAAATATCTGACTGAGCTGTATGAGATAAGGAGAGAAGATATCTGACTGAGCTGTAATAGATAAGGAGAGAAGATATCTGACTGAGCTGTATGAGATAAGGAGAGAAGATATCTGACTAAACTGTATGAGATAAAAAGGAGAGAAGCTATCTGACTGAGCTGTATGAAATAAGGAAAGAAGATATCTGACTAAGCTGTATGAGATAAAAAGGAAAGAAGATATCTGACTATGCTGTATGAGATAAGGAGAGAAGATATCTGACTAAACTGTATGAGATAAGAAGGAGAGAAGATATCTAACTGAGCTGTATGAAATAAGGACCATCTGATTAAAATCTTTATTCCGCTGCTCTATTTGTCCCATTACAGATAAAGATCTGGCGAAACCCCATAAGAGGTCATGTTGTGGCAACCTCTGATGACGTTCCAGTCACTGAAACCGTTATTTCCTATAGCCAATCAATGACTCCACTAGGCACGTGATAGAGAAGCAATATGAAAGAGAGAAGTCACCTGACTGAGATGTATGAGATAAGTAAAGAAGATATCTGACTAAGCTGTATGAGATGAGAAGGAGAGAAGTCATTTGACTGAGCAGTATGAGATAAGGAGAGAAAATATCTGACTAAACTGTATGAGATACAAAGGAGAGATTGAGAAGTCACCTGACTGAGCAGTATGAGATAAGGAGAGAAGATATCTGACTGAGCTGTATGAGATAAGGAGAAAAGATATCTGACTGAGCTGGATGAGATTAGGAGAGAAGATATCTGACTGAGCTGTATGAGATAAGGAGAAAAGATATCTGACTGAGCTGGATGAGATAAGGAGAGAAGATATCTGACTAAGCTGTATGAGATAAAAAGGAGAGAAGATATCTGACTGAGCTGGATGAGATAAGGAGAGAAGATATCTGACTAAACTGTATGAGATAAAAAGGAGAGAAGATATCTGACTGAGCTGGATGAGATAAGGAGAGAAGATATCTGAATGAGTGTTATAAGATAAGGAGAGAAGATATCTAACTGAGCTGTATGAAATAAGGAGAGAAGACATTTGAATAAGCTGTAGGAGATAAGTTGTCGTGGACATCTTCATACTACTTATGTATATTATATCATGTGACACCTCCTTATGAATAGCTACTGCTGTGTTCCAAGGAAAAGGTGTCAGCATAAAGACTGATAAAGCCCATGAGTGACAAATGGGCAGATAACTATTACTTGTGTGGTGATAGCATCTGCCTGAACTATGCAACAGACCAGTCTGAAGCAGTGAGGTATCATTTTAATGTCATGTCCACAATGAAAGATCACCTTGTTTTTACTATGCAACAGACCAATCTGAAGCAGTGAGGTACCATTTTAATGTCATGTCCACACTGGAACGTCCCTTTGATTTTACTAGGCGACAGACCAATCTGAAGCAGTGAGGTATCATTTTAATGTCATGTCTACAATGAAACATCACTTTGTTTTTACTATGCAACAGACCAATCTGAAGCAGTGAGGTACCATTTTAATGTCATGTCCACAATGGAAAGTCCCTTTGTTTTTACTATGCAACAGACCAATCTGAAGCAGTGAGGTACCATTTTAATGTCATGTCCACAATGGAAAGTCCCTTTGTTTTTACTATGCAACAGACCAATCTGAAGCAGTGAGGTACCATTTTAATGTCTTGTCTACAATGGAAAGTCCCTTTGTTTTTACTATGCAACAGACCAATCTGAAGCAGTGAGGTACCATTTTAATGTCATGTCCACAATGGAAAGTCCCTTTGTTTTTACTATGCAACAGACCAATCTGAAGCAGTGAGGTACCATTTTAATGTCATGTCCACAATGGAAAGTCCCTTTGTTTTTACTATGAAACATCACTTTGTTTTTACTATGCAACAGACCAATCTGAAGCAGCAAGGTACCATTTTAATGTCATGTCCACAATGGAAAGTCCCTTTGTTTTTACTATGCAACAGACCAATCTGAAGCAGTGAGGTACCATTTTAATGTCATGTCCACAATGGAAAGTCCCTTTGTTTTTACTATGCAACAGACCAATCTGAAGCAGTGAGGTACCATTTTAATGTCTTGTCTACAATGGAAAGTCCCTTTGTTTTTACTATGCAACAGACCAATCTGAAGCAGTGAGGTACCATTTTAATGTCATGTCCACAATGGAAAGTCCCTTTGTTTTTACTATGCAACAGACCAATCTGAAGCAGTGAGGTACCATTTTAATGTCATGTCCACAATGGAAAGTCCCTTTGTTTTTAATCTGCAACAGACCAATCTGAAGCAGTGAGGTACCATTTTAATGTCATGTCCACAATGGAAAGTCCCTTTGTTTTTACTATGCAACAGACCAATCTGAAGCAATGAGGTACCATTTTAATGTCATGTCTACAATGGAAAGTCCCTTTGTTTTTACTATGCAACAGACCAATCTGAAGCAGTGAGGTACCATTTTAATGTCATGTCCACAATGGAAAGTCCCTTTGTTTTTACTATGCAACAGACCAATCTGAAGCAGTGAGGTACCATTTTAATGTCATGTCTACAATGGAAAGTCCCTTTGTTTTTATTATGCAACAGACCAATCTGAAGCAGTGAGGTACCATTTTAATGTCATGTCCACAATGGAAAGTCCCTTTGTTTTTACTATGCAACAGACCAATCTGAAGCAGTGAGGTACCATTTTAATGTCATGTCTACAATGGAAAGTCCCTTTGTTTTTACTATGCAACAGACCAATCTGAAGCAGTGAGGTACCATTTTAATGTCATGTCTACAATGGAAAGTCCCTTTGTTTTTACTATGCAACAGACCAATCTGAAGCAGTGAGGTACCATTTTAATGTCATGTCCACAATGGAAAGTCCCTTTGTTTTTACTATGCAACAGACCAATCTGAAGCAGTGAGGTACCATTTTAATGTCATGTCTACAATGGAAAGTCCCTTTGTTTTTACTATGCAACAGACCAATCTGAAGCAGTGAGGTACCATTTTAATGTCATGTCTACAATGGAAAGTCCCTTTGTTTTTACTATGCAACAGACCAATCTGAAGCAGTGAGGTACCATTTTAATGTCATGTCCACAATGGAAAGTCCCTTTGTTTTTACTATGCAACAGACCAATCTGAAGCAGTGAGGTACCATTTTAATGTCATGTCTACAATGGAAAGTCCCTTTGTTTTTACTATGCAACAGACCAATCTGAAGCAGTGAGGTACCATTTTAATGTCATGTCCACAATGGAAAGTCCCTTTGTTTTTACTATGCAACAGACCAATCTGAAGCAGTGAGGTACCATTTTAATGTCATGTCTACAATGGAAAGTCCCTTTGTTTTTACTATGCAACAGACCAATCTGAAGCAGTGAGGTACCATTTTAATGTCATGTCTACAATGGAAAGTCCCTTTGTTTTTACTATGCAACAGACCAATCTGAAGCAGTGAGGTACCATTTTAATGTCATGTCTACAATGGAAAGTCCCTTTGTTTTTACTATGCAACAGACCAATCTGAAGCAGTGAGGTACCATTTTAATGTCATGTCCACAATGGAAAGTCCCTTTGTTTTTACTATGCAACAGACCAATCTGAAGCAGTGAGGTACCATTTTAATGTCATGTCTACAATGGAAAGTCCCTTTGTTTTTACTATGCAACAGACCAATCTGAAGCAGTGAGGTACCATTTTAATGTCATGTCCACAATGGAAAGTCCCTTTGTTTTTACTATGCAACAGACCAATCTGAAGCAGTGAGGTACCATTTTAATGTCATGTCTACAATGGAAAGTCCCTTTGTTTTTACTATGCAACAGACCAATCTGAAGCAGTGAGGTACCATTTTAATGTCATGTCTACAATGGAAAGTCCCTTTGTTTTTACTATGCAACAGACCAATCTGAAGCAGTGAGGTACCATTTTAATGTCATGTCTACAATGGAAAGTCCCTTTGTTTTTACTATGCAACAGACCAATCTGAAGCAGTGAGGTACCATTTTAATGTCATGTCTACAATGGAAAGTCCCTTTGTTTTTACTATGCAACAGACCAATCTGAAGCAGTGAGGTACCATTTTAATGTCATGTCTACAATGGAAAGTCCCTTTGTTTTTACTATGCAACAGACCAATCTGAAGCAGTGAGGTACCATTTTAATGTCATGTCTACAATGGAAAGTCCCTTTGTTTTTACTATGCAACAGACCAATCTGAAGCAGTGAGGTACCATTTTAATGTCATGTCTACAATGGAAAGTCCCTTTGTTTTTACTATGCAACAGACCAATCTGAAGCAGTGAGGTACCATTTTAATGTCATGTCTACAATGGAAAGTCCCTTTGTTTTTACTATGCAACAGACCAATCTGAAGCAGTGAGGTACCATTTTAATGTCATGTCCACAATGGAAAGTCCCTTTGATTTTACTGTCTCATTCCGATAACAGATCATCAATGCCTTCTCTCTTCAGCATATTAATCACATTCATACACTAAAGAGTAATTATGTTATTATGTGTAAATCACAGTATTGCAGTAAGTTAATTGACAATAATGTATCAAAATATATAGTAAGAAAAGTAAGAAATGATTTACTTAATTTTAAAAGTGAGTTTGTTTATCTGTTTATGTATATTGGGATAAAACATGGTTATCAACAATTTTTCAAACTTCACAAGAAAGTGGTTACCATATAAAGTAGTAAACTCAATTCATCATAGTTTTGATAAAACATACATTGATAAAGTCACAATATCATGATCTTACTTGGCAAGGTCCTCAGAGACAAGATAATGACACTGTATATTGTCCACTAATGATCCCATCAAATCCTCAACCGTCTTAAAAACTCGACGCATATTATCATACTGAAAAATGTAAAACAAGGCTTGAAATCTGAGTACTAGTAACTATAGGCATATTCTAAGAATCCAAACAAGGTAACACTTCACTGATACAGGAAGTACTGATATCAAATGAAATGTTACTGACATCTCAGATAGATAATTTGAATGTTAGATTTATAATAATACATGGAGCACTCAAATTTCGCATTTCATACATGTAGATATGAACATGATAAAGGTATTATACAAATTAAACTCTAAACCTCAGAGTATAAAAGGATTTGATGTTTATTTGTATGTAAGAGACTTACTATAGCAAATGATGTCTCTTCGTTTTGAAAATCTCAGAAATAATCATCTTATTTTGTGAGCTTTATTCAAACAACGGCATTCATGAGAAGAACAAAGCCTTCATAGAAAAAGGAAAATCACTTCTATATTCTCCTTAGGCCATAATTAAAAAATTCCTACAGTCTTATGCTACTTTCCTGGAAAATTGGGGAAGGGGAGGGGGGTTATTTTCTTAACTTCGTTTCTTTTTTAAGAGGAATTGGATAATGACAACAAAAAAATTAGACTAGAAAACACTGGATATTGTCATAATCAACTTTCACAGTTTTATTTGACTTACGGAACAGAAGTCTCGCAAGACATGAAATATCCGAAACTTAATTTAGCACTATTTTCATATATTATGAATTTCAAAAATTAAAAAAATCAGATCAGGGGTTGAAAACTGGAGCGAGCAGGGATAATAATCCTGGAATTTTCTTACTATAGCCTTTGGGAATTGCACTTACCTATAACAAAGAAAAACCAAAATGATTGGAAATGAAAGCAGCAAACAGTATCTAGACTTAGACTTGTGTATGCTAACATAGTAACTAATGCAACATAGTGTTCATGCTAAGGGACTCACATTTCCCTCATATCTAATCATAGCAGTAGAGTACTGTTACCTGTCTGCGGCAGCTTCGTTGAGGAATTCTCGTTTTCTCGTGTACATCATCAAGATCTTTCCTATTGCGTGATGATAACTTTTTTCCTAGAAGTTCCCTAACTACAATGGCATCCAGCTGATAGTATCTGGAAGGAAACTTAAAAAATTAGAATAATGTACAAATTCTGTGATATCAGGCATTTAGAAATATTATCATTATTTGGAATTTTGTAAGCTTTTTGCTTGCCTATATATAATACAAATTCAGACACTGATTAAAGGGTCTTTTGATGGGTTCAGGAAATTGTTAAGTGTGTGGCAAGAGGAGCTAAATATCACAATTCTCAAAACAGCAGCAATTTACACAATATCAGCTACATGGAAGACAATGTTTTCAAAACCATTTCCAACAAAAACATTTACTTTTCTATTACAAGCTTTTGGACCTCTGGTTCAATCTGATAAAGCTGTTGTTCCATGAGATGTACAGGGTCTTTCAGAAGTTTTTCCATGTTGATGAACATGCGATACTGATCCTGTATGTCACTGATCACTATGTCCATGGTAGCCCCTGTAGACTGCTGAATACCAGTCCTCTGGAGGTGGACAGCTGCATCATGAACTGTAAATGTAAATATCTCAACTTCAACATTAGAAAGTAAGTGGTAACAGAAATAAATCAGTATAAGTTGTGGCTCTAAAATAATAGCACATCTTAGTTGTCTAGTCATGTAAGATGCATCAGAATGTCATACAAGATGTATGGCCATTCATGATAGTACATTGTAGAGTAAATCATACCTGAGTATCCATTCAGCCAGAGGTCATAAAGGTCAAAATCAATTAAAGTATAGTTCCCAACAAAAACATCTACCATTGCCATGATTCGTTATGATGAATTCATCTTTACTTCTTCTTGATGTACTCAAATTCTGAAACACAAAAAGTTATTCTAGTTCGAAATGTCAGACCCAAATCAAGTTTTATGTCAAGACATTTTTGAGTAACTTATCTTACTATTAACAGCCTTTCATGAAAGAGCAGTATCTGTTCTGCTAGTACTAAGGAAAATTAAAAGGTTGCATCAACATACCATACTGCATGTCTGAAAACCTGGTTGGTTGGTTGGTTGATTGGTGTTTTACGTCGCTTTCAACAATATTTCAGTTATATCGCGATATGGAAGCAGGAGGTTACCAACCTCTTAAACATAATGGCGCAACCCGGGAATCGAACCCAGATCATCGGCGCCGCAAGCCAAGCGCTAAACCACTACATTGAAAACCTGGACATCAAGATAATGTCCAAATCAATTCATAAACACAGTGTAATCAAAGATTACCATGCTAACCTCAATACAGAATTTCTCACAAAAAAAAAAAAAATAAACAGAAAAGGATAGTAGGAAGTTGTGAAAAACATCACTGTAATCTGGAACCAAGTTTCTCAAGTGTAAAATATAGGTCAGATGCATTGTAAAAGGCATGCACTTAAGTCAGCATCCCAAGACAAGCCTATGGTGCAAGTTTGGAAACTGTAGCACCAATACTTTCTACAATACTGAGAAACCCTAAGATTCTTAAGAAGATTGAACCTTTTTCTTTTCTACATTTATACGACTGCAGATTTGAGAAAACAAGATCCAAAATATCAAATTCTTTGTAGAAAGCAACAATAAAACCCCAGACTTATCCCCCAACAAATATGGCACAAATTGGGTCATGTGACCAATCAGACTTCTAGAATTCAGCCAATGAAAATTAAGGAAAACATGCAAATATGTTTTCACAGACCTTTGAATGATAACTGTGGTCTTACAACATGTGTATGCGCAATAGCCCTTCCAGATCGTTAGCTTCAAACTTGAAAAAAAGTTATCTCTTAATTTGCTGAGCAATTTTCAATATGTTCAGGCTTTGCAGCTAGCTGTCCAGAAAAGTTAATATATTGTGCATATATGAATTGTAAGACCACAGCTATCGTAAAGGCAGTGGTTCCCCATACAAAAATTTGTATGGGTATCCCAGAGGCTGCTTAATACGTAAACAGCAAAGTGTAAAAACTCATGAACCCAGACTTTGAATACTACTACGAAAACACGAAGACAAGTATTCACTTGATTGTGTAATGAAGAATGCTGATTGACAATGATTGTTTTGTGTTTCTTCTTTCAGTTACTGAGTTGCATTTATACCTTTTGGTATTAAAATGAGTTCTTGTTGATAAAAATGGAGGAGTTGAAGGAAGGTCTATCATTTGACTCCTTTTCTGACCTGAGTATTTTTATTTTCTGTTTTGGAAGGAATATGAAAAAAGAGAGTGAGGTGCAATAGATGTCTAAGGTGGCAGCATATGTGATGAACTGAAAGGGGTACCAAAACAGTTATATTGATTTTGTAAATCTTGTAAATGTCCAAAATAGTAACTGTATAAGTTATGTACAGTGTTCATTATTGCTAAAATTATTATATTGGTCTAATTTGACTTACTATGATGATTAGGGTTATGTTAATCTTACACAGATAACATGTAAAATATCAAATATGAGTTAATATGAAAAATAAATTGAGTTGCCCACCAGACATAATATTTATTTATCGTTGCATTCAAAGTCCGGTTTTGTGAGACTGTTACACTTTACTGTTTACATTATTAATCCGTAGTTTGTACGAGTAACCTCTGAGATAGTCCTCCGAATCCACATACTGGGAACCGCTGCATCAAAAGGTCTACCGAGACATCGACTGATCAGTTATACATGCTGTACTATGTACATTTACATTGTTACCTACATTATTATTAAAATTGTATGTAACACATGCAGTAAATAACAGATATTGGCGTGATTAAAACGCAAGAGACGTGACTGTGTCCAGGCTGTGAAACACAGTGACAGTCGCACATACCACATAATGCACAAGTCATAAAGTGTAACTGCTACATTCTAGATATACACTAATTTCTACTGAAATGGTTCGGGTGGCGAAGTATGAGTCAAACGGTTTCAATAAAAATTAGATCTACACATACTATACTGTCAGCCTATTCTGCGCCTCTAAACACACTTGTCTATGTTAACTCAGTTTGAAAAAAGAACCAGCAAAATAACATTCAACACTTTTAGACTGATCTTTACTCTATACGGTGATACAATTTTTATTCGTTATCCAGGAGTATAAATAAGAAAAAACATAGCTAATGTCAATGTACCCATGTGTAACGTGAATGTCAACTATGTCAGCTTATTCTAAGCTATCGAGGTTACAATGTGAGTGTATATAAAAATGAAACAGACTATAATTTTGGACGAAATTAACGTGAAGTGAATTTCTATGAAAATTTGAAACATACTGGCTCAGGGCAAATTTAACTAACAATATTGTTTCTGTGTATTGTAAACTAAATGATTTTGCTTGATCTACTGGGTTTTTTTTTTCTTCATTAGGCCTTCTTACCCTAGGCTGAGTATATTTTCTTTAATTATACATAATCGGAGATAAAACAGAACCGGCCTCAAAAATGTGCACCACTGTTTACACGGAAGTGATTACAATGCCACACAACTGCACAATGCGCCGACGAGATGAGCAGAATAGGCCGACACAGCGGCATGTCGGCATAATCATTATTTCTGGTTTTTTTGTATGTAGAAAGTATTTTTTTAAATATGGACAAAATACCAACAGTGTTGGTGCCACCGTAAAAAGTAGGTTTACATAACAAGTGCAAGCACGGGTCCAGTCCACAACAAATGTCCCAAATACACGCACCGGAAATAGAATGGTGTGTTCTAATATTAAAAGTAGATTATTATTTCACGTTTTCACTGAGCTGTGATATACTGATAGATAATTTCATTTTCCTCGTTATGCATTGATGTGACTAATTACATCGCTGAAATCTGCTTCACAGTCGGAGGCGAATGACGTCGGCTAGATCATAGATGTACAGTACAGTATGTGAAAGAATATTCATTGCGTAATATCATACTGTAATTAATATATATATATTGTATATTTCATTTGAATATTGATTCTTGAATGTAGCTAGTGAAACTTAATCGATGAAAGCCAATATACTGGTCCTGCATGCATCAGAGATGTTAGGATATTGTTCATAACGGTAACCTTCGTAAATGACCAGCTTGGTCGAGTTTTTCATTAGCGAAAAGGGGGTGAGGACTACGTCACATTGACCTACTGTACATGTTGAAAATATTATTAGGTCTATCTAGAGGATTTTCTCATTCATACATCATAATTATCTATCTGGAAACATATGATGCCTAATGAAAAGTAGTACTTATAGATCTTCAAAATATGTATGGGACAGGCTTGGTGTAGTGGTTTTAAAAGCGCATGGCTTGCGGCGCCGACGATCCGGGTTCGATTCCCGGATTGCGCCACTATGTGTAAGAGGTTAGTTGCCTCCTGCTTCTATGTCGCGATATAACTGAAAAATTGTTGAAAGCGACGTAAAACACCAATCAACCAACCAAAATATGTATGTTATCTTTCACTCGAAATACATGACTGTGCATTCATCCTTAAAACTGCTCTATCCAACCTCAAGGGGATTGTTGGGGAGGGGAGATGCAAACGGTTTTCCAATTGTTCAACTGATCAAGTCTCTTTCTAACCACCAACTGTTCAAAAAGATTGTCGTTTGTCCTTACATTGTACACATGTATTCTATATGTATACTTGTTAACTTGGATATGCTTCACTGAGATCTTCCAACTGCATCCAGGATTATATGTACGCACATAATGACGTTGTGTAGATCTACATCAATGCAAATAGTACGTCAAGGTAGTTAGAGGGAGTTTTTTTTTCTTTTGTTTTTTATTTTATCAAAAATGACAATTTTTGTTGCCTTATATAGCATTCCTTAAGCTTAAATCATTAATAAATCATGCGCGGATCCAGAAATTTTTGTCAGAGGGGGTCCAACCAAAAAGGTAAATTTTTCTCTTA
The DNA here is from genome assembly GCA_035048485.1 of Pteria penguin. Lineage (NCBI taxonomy): Eukaryota > Metazoa > Mollusca > Bivalvia > Pterioida > Pteriidae > Pteria > Pteria penguin. The sequence goes on along the minus strand of CM068587.1, from coordinate 8,858,266 downwards.
GAACAGGGGGGTCCAACCCCGAAAATGCCCAAATATTACTTTTTGGTAAAATTTTCGGATTCCAGGGGGGGTGTGGGTTCCAGACCCCCTAACCCCCCCCCCCCCCCTCTGTATCCGCGCATGTAAAGCGGGCAGAGTCTGAATCTGACAGAGAAAAAAAAAAAACTGAAAGGGGTGTTAATCGATAGTTCTTCCGTCTCCAAATACCCCCTCACCCCGTTCTTTTACCATAGACGTCAGTATACGTCTCCTGCTCTTCATTCCCGCTCGTTTATCCTTTCTACCATAGTTGTGTGTTGCAGGATTCTGAAGGTCTCGATTAGGGCATTTTTAAGTGACATAGAACGAAGAGTGGATCCTTTTTTGCATTATGAAACACGATAAACAACGGGAAATGACCAATTTCTTTTTTAGCAAACCTTTGGAATATAACCAGGAATGTCAGTTCTGTTGTTCAAGAATATTAAAGCTTTACAGCTGCTACACGGTACCCAGTGGCGGATCCAGGATTTCCGAAAAGGGAAAAGGGGGGAGGGGCAAAAGGATATTAGCCAAACTTCTTAGCCATTTTTGGTGCAAAATCTGGAGTTTAAATAGTAAATATGTGACCAAAAGTGGGGGGGGGGCCTCTAAATCCGCCACTGGTACCTTATTTCTTTTGTTTTCTACGAAAGTTACATGATGTTTACCATTTTAATAAAAACGTTACTAAGCTCAAGCTGGTTTGACCAGCTTCTGAACACTCCCGGTCTGGTAACACAGCATAGCCGAACTGGAAGCGACCAGAGACTGCAATCCCATTCCGGGTTATGACGACCGCTGAATCTCTACTAAGGAAGGCGAGCATATGAGGAGAAGTACTTAATTAAGATAGAACATAACATAATGCTTTGAGTTTAGACTGAATAGAGCTTCTGCCCGAGTTTGCTCCTGATAATACGAAATTATGTAGTCTATCCCGCATTAATAGTGAAAGGGTCTATACCATATACAAACAAGATGGGTTTGTGAAACAATATGTCCCCGGCTGCAACAAAGTCAGAAAAAGTTATTTTTAGCGTGAAGGTCTTTGTCAAGGTCAAAAGGTCATCAATCGTGGTGTCATTTGAAAGGGCTTCATTAGTTGAGTACACATGTGAAATATGAAGTCTGTATCCCTCACGATTCAAAAGTTATGGCTAAGGTTAAAGTTGACAACAGTCAGACAAACACACAACCAAACAGACAGGACAAAAACAATATGCCCCCGATCTATCGATCCGGAGGCAAAAAAAGTTAAGATTCAGTTTAATATTATGTTATATTGCCAATGTTTTGAAAATCCAATGCTGTAATTATTACGTCAAAAGCGATTATAATTTTGCATGTCTTACGGAATTGTTCATCGTGTGTTTTCGATTATATTGATAATTTATAATACTTACAGATATAGTGAAGAATGGGAAACAAACATAGTGCCCACAACACCACTGGGGAAACCTCAACACCCGATATACCACAGAATGTCAGCAGTGAAGCTATCTGTACTCGTCAATATGCTGGCCAACCTTGTAAATACCGATTTGTGAATTTTGCCCCCATTAACCATACTCTGTCGGGTCCAGTAGTAAACTCGACAGAGGCAATGGTGGACACCAACAATTATCTTCCTCGTATGCAACAGCTGTATACAGAGGGTTATCGTATACTAAGCTTTGTCGTTACACTCCAGACGATTTCCAACGGTCAGTTTCAAAGTTCAGCGTCTGTCAAATGTCAAGCAATTTTTAGAAAGGCAAGAGAAGAGGAGGTATACGAACCATATGCTTTAAAGTTGGAACGATTGACTCTACCAAAAAGGAAGGTCGTTTCTGGGGCTTTTGTAATAGGAAATACGATAAACACCCCAAACGACTCCGCAACGGACCATTTGTTCCAGGTTATAGGGGAACAAACCACAGGCGGCGCACGACTTGTTTGTATAGAAATAACTGGGTTTAATCCTCTAGAAGGTCCCATGGGATCTTTAGCAAGCTCCAGTCATGTGACACCCCAGCACCATGGTAACTTGCTTGTAATGCCAGCAATAAGTGCACCGGGTACGTATGATTAATTACATGTTTACATGTTATCATATTCAGCTACCTACATGTATTTTTTTAATTTGCACACAATTCTTGAGCCTACAATATTTGACTATTATATAATCATTGCGATATGATTTTTCATCTGTTTAATAGGTCAGAAAATTTATTTTATTTATTTGATTCTGAGATGGGTACTTTCAAATCAAGTACTACTACTTTATTAGTAGGCATTTCCTAATTAAGTCAAATGTAATTACAGCTCTCCAACACATATTTACACAGTTACATGTAATGATCTCAATTTTTGCGAAATTTGCATATTCATTTACATTAACATTTTCAAAATTCATATTTATTACTTGAATTGGTTTGTTGTAGCTCTAGGAATCGACATCTTCTTTGAAGTACCGCAGTTTGCAGGAGGAACGAAATTCATCTATACCTGTGTACCACAACCTTTGCATTTTTCGTCTAGCGATTCACTCTTCAGAAATTCTCGATTCGTGTTTGAATGGTTCCCATTAGTTCGTAGTTATTGTGAATCAGGATGGAAGTTGGTCGAAGTATTTCTTGATGAAAAATGTCTGCTTTCTTTAGCATCTGTTACTCGCCTTCATGGCCATGTCATGCCACAAATAGTAGATAGCGAGGTCCTCTTCTTTTTCGAAAAAGATGCAAATAAGCTTCATGATAATACACCCCGTTATGAGGTCACTGTTGTAGAATTTGGTGCGAAAAATAAATGTAAATCTGGTTTTGCCCAAGTTATCATGGAACTAAGATGTGAATGGGAAGATACAATTGGCAAAATGGGGGAGGAAGGATGGGAGGTTGTACGCATACTGTTCACAACTTAGTTATGGCTAAGGTTAAAGTTGACAACAGACAGACAAACACACAACCAAACAGACAGGACAAAAACAATATGCCCCCGATCTATCGATCCGGAGGCAAAAAAAGTTAAGATTCAGTTTAATATTATGTTATATTGCCAATGTTTTGAAAATCCAATGCTGTAATTATTACGTCAAAAGCGATTATAATTTTGCATGTCTTACGGAATTGTTCATCGTGTGTTTTCGATTATATTGATAATTTATAATACTTACAGATATAGTGAAGAATGGGAAACAAACATAGTGCCCACAACACCACTGGGGAAACCTCAACACCCGATATACCACAGAATGTCAGCAGTGAAGCTATCTGTACTCGTCAATATGCTGGCCAACCTTGTAAATACCGATTTGTGAATTTTGCCCCCATTAACCATACTCTGTCGGGTCCAGTAGTAAACTCGACAGAGGCAATGGTGGACACCAACAATTATCTTCCTCGTATGCAACAGCTGTATACAGAGGGTTATCGTATACTAAGCTTTGTCGTTACACTCCAGACGATTTCCAACGGTCAGTTTCAAAGTTCAGCGTCTGTCAAATGTCAAGCAATTTTTAGAAAGGCAAGAGAAGAGGAGGTATACGAACCATATGCTTTAAAGTTGGAACGATTGACTCTACCAAAAAGGAAGGTCGTTTCTGGGGCTTTTGTAATAGGAAATACGATAAACACCCCAAACGACTCCGCAACGGACCATTTGTTCCAGGTTATAGGGGAACAAACCACAGGCGGCGCACGACTTGTTTGTATAGAAATAACTGGGTTTAATCCTCTAGAAGGTCCCATGGGATCTTTAGCAAGCTCCAGTCATGTGACACCCCAGCACCATGGTAACTTGCTTGTAATGCCAGCAATAAGTGCACCGGGTACGTATGATTAATTACATGTTTACATGTTATCATATTCAGCTACCTACATGTATTTTTTTAATTTGCACACAATTCTTGAGCCTACAATATTTGACTATTATATAATCATTGCGATATGATTTTTCATCTGTTTAATAGGTCAGAAAATTTATTTTATTTATTTGATTCTGAGATGGGTACTTTCAAATCAAGTACTACTACTTTATTAGTAGGCATTTCCTAATTAAGTCAAATGTAATTACAGCTCTCCAACACATATTTACACAGTTACATGTAATGATCTCAATTTTTGCGAAATTTGCATATTCATTTACATTAACATTTTCAAAATTCATATTTATTACTTGAATTGGTTTGTTGTAGCTCTAGGAATCGACATCTTCTTTGAAGTACCGCAGTTTGCAGGAGGAACGAAATTCATCTATACCTGTGTACCACAACCTTTGCATTTTTCGTCTAGCGATTCACTCTTCAGAAATTCTCGATTCGTGTTTGAATGGTTCCCATTAGTTCGTAGTTATTGTGAATCAGGATGGAAGTTGGTCGAAGTATTTCTTGATGAAAAATGTCTGCTTTCTTTAGCATCTGTTACTCGCCTTCATGGCCATGTCATGCCACAAATAGTAGATAGCGAGGTCCTCTTCTTTTTCGAAAAAGATGCAAATAAGCTTCATGATAATACACCCCGTTATGAGGTCACTGTTGTAGAATTTGGTGCGAAAAATAAATGTAAATCTGGTTTTGCCCAAGTTATCATGGAACTAAGATGTGAATGGGAAGATACAATTGGCAAAATGGGGGAGGAAGGATGGGAGGTTGTACGCATACTGTTCACACCTCATAGACAATTCTCTGCAGGATTCAGTTCAGTTCAAACGTTGCTCATATTTTTACAAAGAGAGATAGTGTCTCAACCACAGGAAACGACAAATGTAAATGTGACAGTAGTAAGCGATAAAAGTGACAAGTCAAAGAGTGATATACCCGGAGGTTCGGTCCATGAAAAGAATGACCCAGATTCCTCTGAAACGGTTTATGAAAGGAAAGATGTAGCTGCCGAGGAGGCAGCTTCCGGAGTGCCAGTTGGTGAACAGAGTTGTGGACCACCCCCTCCTTACCCAGGATTATAAACTCAAATGCAATATAGAGTGTATAATAATAACAATAATAATAATAGTAAAAAGAAAAACAAAAGCTGATACTTGTACAGATATATATTCTGTAAAGGACCTTATTTGGACTTTTGTATTAAACATGCATTAATTAAGAAACATGTTATTTATGAATAAGAAAAGTAAATGTATATTCTTATAACGTTCATGTTTTAACATGCCTCCTGTCCGCGCCACTCACTCTGGAAACTGGAAAATCTGGATTTTCACTTATTCATCTTCAGAATAATTTCAAAAAGGCAAAAACCATTCGATAGATCTTGTTTAGTCGTAACTTTTGGCGTATGCTATATGTTTGTGTGAAAAGCGTGCATATTTTATAGAAAAAAAATGAATTTTAGATGGGGAGATTTCCATGTTAAATTTTGGCGTGACGTCGCCAAGTTTCCCATAGACTCAATGTTAAATATCGGCGACGTCAGGTCAAAATTAACATAGAAAACGCCCTATCTAAAATGATTTTTTCCCTATAAAATACGAATGCTTCTTCGTAGAAACATATAACATACACCAAAAGTTACGACTAAACAAGATCTGTCGATTGATATTAATTTTGTAAAACTATTTTAAAGATAAATAAGTGAAAATCCAGATTTTTCGGTTTACAATGTGAGTGGCGCGAACAGTAGGGCGTTTCCTCCATATTTTGTATATAGACGCACAATAATTACTTAACAACCACAACCATCACAGCAACCACCGCCGTAAAACTTATAGTCCGAAGATTTACCAAATACCCCTTCCTTTAAAGTTATGTGAGCGGTTGGTGGTGGGTTTTGGTCAAACTTTTGAGAAAAGATGGATTTTACCAAACCCTTCTACCATCACAACCATATCTACCACAACAACAATTACCACTGCAACCACTTACCAGCCTCACTACAAGTACCACCGGTACAACCAGTACTGCAACTTCCACTGCCAATACGACTACCACTGTCATCACAATTACTACCGTCACTCAACCTAATGACCTCTCTTGTGACCCTTCCACATCGTCACTTGACCTATGACATCTTTCTAGACCCACTTTGGGCTCATTGAGTGCAAAATAAAAAATTATTAGTAGGGTATCTTGTAATATATCAAAATAGAGGTCTCGACGAGCCAGCCCGAGTCATTTTGGGTCATTGGGTGCAAAATAAGAAATTAAACAAAGGATATTGTATGACGTATCAAAACAAATGGGAATGGTATCCATGACTAGGACCAGTTCACTGTATCTTCACATCAGTGGAAAGTATCCTCAAATCACTGAAGCCTCCTCCTCCCGTAACGTAACCGCCTACGCCATCATTACTGCTATCACCACCACTATCAAAACTACCACCCACACTACAACTGCCACCATAATTACTACCGTTATCATAACTACGATTGATTGATTGAATATAGTTTTACGTCATTCCACGGTTATTTTACGTATATGGTGACGACATCTGCCTGTTGCGTTGCATACAAGTTTAGACCTTTGCAACGGACCCACCCAAAGCAGTGTGGGATCTCTTACGTGCTACGTCTACCATGACATGGGACCTCGGTTTTTATTGTTTCATCCGAAAGACAGAACACCGGGGCGGGAGTCGAACCCGGGACCTCTCGATCACGAGCCGAGCACCTTACCCACGAGGCCACATCGGCTTACCATCATAACTACGACCGCCACCACATACACCATAGACATAATATCTTAAGACTTGTTTTACATCACACCAACGTTTTTGCACCTGTATGTTGACGGTATCTGCACGATTTCTGCATAGAAATTTGGACAAGTGCAAATGACTCTTCCGAAGCAGTGTGGGATCTTGTACGCATAACGTCTGCCGTGAAAGGGACCTTGGTCTTTATTATCTCATCCCATGGATAGGATTCCTTGGTGGGACTCGAACTTGAGACCTCTTGGTCACGATCTAAGTATGTAACGGATTGAGCCAAGTCGACTCAATTTCATTAAAATAAATGAAAATGGAGAACAATTTTAAAGGGATATGCTATCTGTATGAAAATATAAGTTTTCATTGGCTATTTCAAAACTAGAACTGTCCTAACGGGACAAATACCCCCCGAGGCACCAAAATTCAAAATAGGGCATAGACCAAAGACAAAAGTAATGGTTTCAAATGGAAGATCTGTTCATGAGGAATCTCATGTGCAATATAAAAGATCTACTATTTACAATTCAAAGTCAAAAATTTTGGTACCAAAAGAAAGGTCTTGTCACAAGGAATACACATGTGTAGAATGAATACCCAGTCTCTTTTGGTTCAAAAGTTATGGCTAAGGTTAAAGTTTTTAAAAAGTAGGTCAAACATCGAGACCAAGGTCACAAGGTAAAAAATATTGGTATCGACAGAAAGGTCTTGCCACAAGGAATACACATGTGTAGTATGATTGATTGATTTTTGTTTTACGTCACACCACGAATATTTCACGTATATGGTGACGGCATCTGCCTGATGCGGGGCATACAAATTTTGACCTTTGCAACGGACAAACCCAAAGCAGTGAAATCTTTAGCGTGCCATGCATACCACAAAACGGGGCCTCGGTTTTTACTGTCTCATCTGAAAGACAGGACACCGACATGATCAGAGCGGGAATCGAACCCCGGCCTCCCGATCAGGAGTCCGGCGCGAGACCACTAGGCCACGTCGGCTTTGTGTAGTATGAAGGTCCCATGTCTTTTTCTTTCAAAAGTTATGGCTAAGGTTAAAGTTTTTAAAAAGTAAGTCAAATGTCAAGGCCAAGGTCACAAGGTCAAAAATTTTGGTACCAACAGAAAGGTCTTGTCACAAGGAATATACATGTGTAGTATGAATACCCAGCCTTTTTTGGTTCAAAAGTTAAGACTAAGGTTAAAGTTTTTAAAAAGTAAGTCAAATGTCAAGGTCAAGGCCAAGGTCACAAGGTCAAAAATTTTGGTACCAAAAGAAAGGTCTTGCCACAAGGAATATACATGTGTAGAATGAATGCCCAGTCTCTTTTGGTTCAAAAGTTATGGCTAAGGTTATAGTTTTTAAAAAGTAGGTCAAATGTCAAGGCCAAGGTCACAAAGTCAAAAATTTAGGCACCAAAAGAAAGGTCTTGCCACACGGAATATACATCTGTAGTATGAATACCCAATCTCTTTTGGTTCAAAAATTATAGCTAAGGTTAAAGTTTTTTAAAAGAAGGTCAAATGTCAAGGCCAAATAACAAACAATATGAAATACAGATTTTGCTATTGTGAAAAGAAGGGACAAGTTACATCTTGCATACTCATGCCCAAATTTATATATTTCGAAGACTGTAAATAAAGTTGTTAAATTTCGTGTCAGATGGAAAACGATTGTGATCGGTCTTTATTTCGAAATACACGAAAAACTGTTTTTATTGAATAACATCTACCGTATACCGTTTTAGTACAAGATGAATTGCACTTTAAGAAGGCGTAGATGCTGTATGTTATCATATGATTGTATTTTGATTATCCTTTAATGAAAGTCCTTTTAAAACTAGAACTATCCTAACGGGACGTATACCCCGGAAACAAAATTCAAAGTAGGGCAAAGAACAAGGTAAAGGACAAGAGATAAAAAAAATTGGTACCGACAGACTGGTCTTGCCACCAGGGATGAATATGTGTAGTATGAAGGCCCCATCTCTTTTATTCATAAGTTATGGCTAAGATTAAATGTTTTCAAAAGCAGGTCAACCGTCAAGGTCTAGGTCATGGGGTGAGCAATTTTGGTACCGACAGAAAGGTCTTGCCACAAGGAATACACATGTGAAGTATGAAAACCCAATCCCTTTTGGCTCAAAAGTTATGGTAAAGGTTAAAGTTTTTCAAAAGAAGATCAAACGTCAAGGTAAAGGTCAAGAATTTGGTAACGACAGAAAGACCTTGCCACAAGGAATACACGTGTAGTATGTAGGCCCCATCTTTTTTGGTTCAAAAGTTATGGCCAATGTTAAAGTTTACTTGACAGACAAACGTACAGCACGACAAATAGACACAGAGAGACGGACAAGGTAATTCCAATATACCGCCAAACCTCGTTTGCGGGGGGGGGGGGATTATAAATATGGTATTTGGATAGTGCCAAAATAGTTTTAAAATTGTCATCTTCACAAAATGATTGATTGATTATTGTTTTACGTCACTCCACGATTATTTCACGTATATGATGCTTTGCATACAAATTTAGACCTTTGCAACGGACCCACCCGAAGCAGTGAGGGATCTTTTACGTGTCACGCCTACCGTGACACGAGACCTCGGTTTTTACTGTCTCATTCAAAAGATAGAACACCGTATGCCCAGGGCGGGAGTCGAACCCGGGACCTCTCGATCACAAGCCTAGCACCTTATCCATTAGGCCACACCGGCTTCTTTTCACAATATTTGATCTGTGGAATGATAAATACAATGTCTATATGTGTCTGTATTTCAGTGTGTTATGTTTGTATATGTATGCATCTGTACGTACGTACGTATATGTATGTAAGTATGTGTGGATGTATGTATATAGATATGTATGTGTATAAAGATATGTATACATATGTGTCTTAGGTGATCACAGATAACCCACACGGCCCTATATCACTATGTTTAACGACCTTCTTGGGTGATTACAGATAACCACACGACCCTATATAACTATGTTTAACAACCTTCTTGGGTGAGTACAGATAACCCTCCAGGCCCTATATAACTATGTTGAACCACCTTCTTATGTGATCACAGATAACCAACACGGCGCTATATAACTATGTTTAACAACCTTCTTATGTGATTACAGATAACCCACACGCCCTTATATAACTATGTTTAACAATCTTCTTATGTGATCACAGATAACCAATACGGCCCTATAAAACTATGTTTAACAACCTTCTTATGTGATCACAGATAACCCACACGGCCCTATATAACTATGTTTAACAACCTTCTTATGTGATCACAGATAACCAACACGGTCCTATATAACTATGTTTAACAACCTTCTTAGGTGATCACAGATAAACACACGGCCCTATATAACTATGTTTAACAACCTTCTTAGCTGATCACAGATAACCCACACGCCCTATACTATATAACTATGTTTAACAACCTTCTTATGTGATCACAGATAACCCCCACGGTCCTATATAACTATGTTTAACAACCTTCTTAGCTGATCACAGATAACCCACACGGCCCTATATAACTATGTTTAACAACCTTCTTATGTGATCACAGATAACCCATACGGTGCTATATAACTATGTTTAACAACCTTCTTATGTGATCACAGACAACCAACACGGTCCTATATAACTATGTTTAACAACCTTCTTATGTGATCACAGATAACCACACGGCCTTATATAACTATGTTTAACAATCTTCTTAGGTGATTACAGATAACCAACGCGGCCCTATATAACTATGTTTAACAACCTTCTTATGTGATCACAGATTACCCACACGGCCCTATACTATATAACTATGTTTAACAACCTTCTTATGTGATCACAGATAACCCACACGGTCCTATATAACTATGTTTAACAACCTTCTTAGCTGATCACAGATAACCCACACGGCCCTATATAACTATGTTTAACAACCTTCTTATGTGATCACAGATAACCCACACGGCCCTATATAACTATGTTTAACAACCTTTTTATGTGATCACAGATAACCCACACGGCCCTATATAACTATGTTTAACAATCTTCTTAGGTGATCACAGATAACCCTCATGGATCAATGTCAATATGTTTTATAACCTTCTTATGTGATCACAGATAACCCACACGGCCCTATATAACTATATTTAACAACCTTCTTATGTGATCACAGATAACCAACACGGCCCTATATAACTATGTTTAACAACCTTCTTAGGTGATCACAGATAACCCTCCAGGCCCTATATAACTATGTTTAACAATCTTCTTATGTGATCACAGATAACCAACACGGTCCTATATAACTATGTTTAACAACCTTCTTAGCTGATCACAGATAACCCACACGGCCCTATATAACTATGTTTAACAACCTTCTTATGTGATCACAGATAACCAACACGGCCCTATATAACTATGTTTAACAACCTTCTTAGGTGATCACAGATAACCCACACGGCCCTATATAACTATGTTTAACAACCTTCTTATGTGATCACAGATAACCCACACGGTCCTATATAACTATGTTTAACAACCTTCTTAGGTGATCACAGATAACCCACACGGCCCTATATAACTATGTTTAACAACCTTCTTATGTGATCACAGATAACCAACACGGCCCTATATAACTATGTTTAACAACCTTCTTAGGTGATCACAGATAACCCTCCAGGCCCTATATAACTATGTTTAACAATCTTCTTATGTGATCACAGATAACCAACACGGTCCTATATAACTATGTTTAACAACCTTCTTAGGTGATCACAGATAACCCACACGGCCCTATATAACTATGTTTAACAACCTTCTTATGTGATCACAGATAACCACCCACACGGCCCTATATAACTATGTTTAACAACCTTCTTAGGTGATCACAGATAACCCACACGGCCCTATATAACTATGTTTAACAATCTTCTTAGGTGATCACAGATAACCCTCATGGATCAATGTCAATATGTTTTATAACCTTCTTATGTGATCAAAGATAACCCACACGGCCCTATATAACTATATTTAACAACCTTCTTATGTGATCACAGATAACCAACACGGCACTATATAACTATGTTTAACAACCTTCTTAGGTGATCACAGATAACCCTCCAGGCCCTATATAACTATGTTTAACAATCTTCTTATGTGATCACAGATAACCAACACGGTCCTATATAACTATGTTTAACAACCTTCTTAGCTGATCACAGATAACCCACACGGCCCTATATAACTATGTTTAACAACCTTCTTATGTGATCACAGATAACCACCCACACGGCCCTATATAACTATGTTTAACAACCTTCTTAGGTGATCACAGATAACCCACACGGCCCTATATAACTATGTTTAACAACCTTCTTATGTGATCACAGATAACCCACACGGTCCTATATAACTATGTTTAACAACCTTCTTAGGTGATCACAGATAACCCACACGGCCCTATATAACTATGTTTAACAACCTTCTTATGTGATCACAGATAACCACCCACACGGCCCTATATAACTATGTTTAACAACCTTCTTAGGTGATCACAGATAACCAACACGGCCCTATATAACTATGTTTAACAACCTTCTTATGTGATCACAGATAACCAACACGGTCCAGGAGCAGGCGTGGTGTAGTGGTTAAGCGCTTGGCTTGCGGCGCCGACGATCCGGGTTCGATTCCCGGGTTGCGCCACTATGTTTAAGAGGTTGGTAACCTCCTGCTTCCATGTCGCGATATAACTGAAATATTGTTGAAAGCGACGTAAAACACCAATCAACCAACCAACCAACCAACACGGTCCTATATAACTATGTTTAACAACCTTCTTAGGTGATCACAGATAACCAACACGGCCCTATATAACTATGTTTAACAACCTTCTTAGGTGATCACAGATAACCAACACGGCCCTATATAACTATGTTTAACAACCTTCTTATGTGATCACAGATAACCACACGGCCCTATATAATTATGTTTAACAACCTTCTTATGTGATCACAGATAACCCACACGGCCCTATATAACTATGTTTAACAACCTTCTTAGGTAATCACAGATAACCCACACGGTCCTATATAACTATGTTTAACAACCTCCTTAGGTGATCACAAATAACCACCCACACGGCCCTATATAACTATGTTTAACAACCTTCTTATGTGATCACAGATAACCAACACGGTCCTATATAACTATGTTTAACAATCCTCTTGGGTAATCACAGATAACCGACACGGTTAACTACAGAGTATTATGATTTTAAAACCTTTTCCCTAAATAAATTCAGTAAAATCATAGTTAGTATGGTATAAGGTTTATGTTATATGCCAGTATAAAATAAACAATTTTTCCAATTAAACGTTTAATATATATGTCCCCTGCCGTGGGGTTATTTTATGGCAGCAACATAGCTGTCCTTGCGAACTTTTATTTTCTAATGAAAGGCTAAGAATCATAACTCCTACAAAATAAATTTTTGATGAGACAAAAGACTCGAGCATTACAGAGACCTCTAATAAAGCCATGTCTCAGTAGTCGCTCGAGAGCTTAAAAACGGAAATGATAATGAAAACGTCTCTATACTAATCCTTTAGCAAAATGAATAGTGAATAGTAAACATGAAAGCTGACGCTCATTATTAACACCTATAAAAACCAAAATATATCTGATGGATACATACATGTATACAAAACAAGTGGAGTTCATTGAAATATATTATGTGTTGGAAAAATATAAACATATAATAAATATACAACTACTTCATCTGGCTTTTCTACATCAAAATTCTCTCTCGTTCGTGTTTTCCACAGTCGACTGTCACACAATAAGAAAAGATCTACATCTCTAGCACTCTGCCATACACTCTGTTGAATATACAACCCATTATCAAATCAAACATCAATCATACTGTGGTCACAGACTTAGAAAAATGAGAATTCCCTGATTCCCAAGAAATTGTTAACAACAAATGAAATGAGAGAGTATTTTAGACCTTATTTAATCTCCTGTTATTTTCTTTTTATGTATCGATAATTCTTTTAAAATAGATGATTTTTCACCGTGGATAACATAATTTTGAATTAACATTATCTGTAAAATTTTCGGATTTCCTCTAATTTTCTTTTCATCAAATACCTTGCAGGGAATCAGTTATCAGAATTTGTCTCTCTTCATCCGAGTCTGTGACCACCCTGAAAGTATCATATCGGTCCAGGGCCGGAATATTATATTGTACAATAATGATGACAATGGACAATGATGAAATTTAGAGGTACAAGGCACTCGTTTATATCAAGCAGAAATAGGTACCAAATATTGCAATAAACAAAGTTAGCTTCTTTCTTATCATTCCTAGGTGAGATTTTTTTTTATCTATGTCACCATTTTGGACACTTTGACTTAATGTTTTCATGTCGACTCGTGAACAAGTGGTCCGGGTTCGACTCCCGCCATGGGCACACTGGTGTCGTGTTTTTCGAAAGAGGCAGTGAAAACTGAGGCCCCTTGTGACGGTAGGCGTGACACATAAACAATTCCTCAAAGGCTTCGGGTGGGTCCGTTGTAAAGGTATGAATTTCTGTGTAATATATAGAGGCAGATGCCGCCATCATATACGTGAAATAATCATTGAGTGACGTAAAACAATAATTATGTATATCATTTATATTATTTATTATTATTTGTTTTTCAGATAAGATATTTCAAGTTGTGCCCTTTCCTTTTCTCATCTACGCATCTGATTTGTGATATTATTATAATGAACTATATGATTTCACACCCGAGTTGCCAGTTAAGCATAGTGACACATCAAGATCACGTCATCACACCATTGCTTTACCTGTCTTCGATGGCGACACAATGCCTCCTTGGAAAACTGCACTGGAAGCAGCAGGCTAACAGAATATTTTAAAATTATACAATATGAAGGGGTTTTTTCAGACCTGAGACAAAAATGTTAACACCACCTCTATAGTTTAGACTACAAATGGAGACAAATAATTCTTAATACTAAAAGCATGAATCAAACACCAATTCTTTTAAATAAAACTTCTCCCGGCCATTTTGAGTAATCGCCAATAATATCTGCTCCAACCTGAGGTTCCATGTTATTGTCTTTTAAGAATTTTATAATGAATGCCCCAGTTGGGCCTTTCCTATGAGATACGAACTCCAGTAATAAATATAATACTTTAACTTCTTTAAAGAATTTGCTAGCTCCCTCCAACACCTTTGCTTCAAATGTTTCCACATCCATTTTGATCACCACCTTCGTAAGCTTTGGGAATACTTCCAACAAGTCATCTAAGAGAATTGAATTCACCACGTATTTTTCAGTCACGTTCATTTTCAGTTTTTTAACGTAAGTGCCACCTACATTTTTGTTATAAACACCAAGCGCTACTTTCTCTCTGGTGTTTGATAATGCATTATGAATCAAAATAATGTTCTTCCTTAAATTTCCAGCCTCTACAGACTTGCAGAGTCTCTGGATATTACCTAGTAGGGCGTCAACGGCGATGACATTCCTCCCCAATTTTGCTATAGTTAAACTGAACACCCCTACATTAGCTCCGAGATCGAGGAATGTTATATCATTATCCCTGGCTAAGATGCCGTGTATTTTTGATACCCATCCACCTTCCCACATTCCTTGTCGAATGATATTACCAGACACCCAAACATCTTCAGCTTGTGGGTAGACATATATAGGCGTCTTCTGGGGCCCCCTTAGGGTGGCCCTAACAAACTTGGAGGTTACTAGGTTGTTTCCGCTACATGCATCATTATTTATACTCCACGTCGTCATGTCTCGAGATAACACTTTCCCGCCGGAATCTGGAATCGTGCATAGAGCTGAAATATCAGGCAAAGTAGAAACGCTTGATACAATTTTTGGTACATCGGTCATCTTCTTTTCTAGTACGTCATTGACTTGCTTATTGTTCCTTGGCAAAACAAGATCCGAGCTGACATCTCTCGATGGTGTCACTGGGGGACCGAAGTTCTTTGTTGGGATCTGTTCGAAATGAATTGAATTATCTTTCCTGCGAACTTGGTTGGCATGGTAACTATTTTGTAGAGACGGATGGGACTCTGTTGATGTTGGTCTGTAATAGACTGTGAGATATTTGTTCCCGCTCATGACAAGTCCAAACATAAAACCAATGGCGCCTGACACTAGTACCACAGGCAGGATGCGTTTGATACAATTCAAATTGTTCGACATGATTATTCAGCCTGTAGAAGAAAGAATAATACGAATTAAACATACTTCAAACCAAAATCACAGATATAATCGAGTTAGATCCTGTATACAGTTCTTCCGATCACTCGGATATATATGTCTCTTGTTCTCGTCGTAACATAATTTTGAAGTTCAAGCGAAGTAAACACAAGCAAGGGAATTTTGCTTCATCTGTGAGTCTTTTCCTATCTATAGATATATAATCAATTTACATCGTCGCTAAATTTCATCACGAAATTTCCAGTACTTCGGATCTAGAGATATGCAAGTTTGAATTATGTAATGACCTAGCTTTTGCCACTTGGATAAACAGAGACTAGCTGTAGGTCATTCCATATTTTGAACCTGCACCTCAGGAAGCACTACGGATTTTGTGACGAAGTTTGGTGACGAAGTAAATTGATTATATATGTATATTTGAAAAAAGACTCGCAGATGATGACTAATTCTCTTGTTGGTTTTACTTTGCTCAAACTTCAATACTGGATTACGACGCGTACGAGAGTTATGGGACTTACCATAGCGTCGAGACATATTATTATGTACACCGGATCAGGGAGGGACACATTCTTTCTCGTTTCAATGTTTAAACCTGTTCAACTTTTTTCAATTGAAAATAGGAAACAGTTGTTGAACCTTGAAAAGTATCTTTAAAATGCCCCACGCTTACGATTGTCTGTGATTTGAGTATTCCTTAAATATACATTGTGTGTGTGTGAGTGTGTGTGTAGGTGTGTGTGTGTGTGTGTGTATTACATGTACGTATTTCTGTATTTGTCTTTCTTCCTAAATGCATTTGTTCTTATGAACGTTCACTGTATATATATATATATATATATATATATATATATATATATATATATATATATATATATATATATATATATATTTGTGTGTGTGTGTGTGTGTGTGTGTGTGTGTGTGTGTGTGTATTATTCTATTTTCGTTTGTATACATATAAATCATGCGGATGTTTTTTTTTCGCTAATAAACTAAACTATATAGTATCTGAAAAACTGAGATGCATATTCTTATAAAGACTAGATTTTGACGACCTTTTACATACATCTTTTTAAGTCGAGTAAATATAATAATAATACAGTTGATCTCTATGCATGATTGTCCGGTGATGATTGAAAAATCCACTGACCCGAGTGTCAAGTTAACTTATTCCATGTCAAGGTTTGCCGAGATATGGCCAAGTTGATTTGACACTAAACTTAATTAAGTTAGTGGATTTCTCAATCATCGACAGACAATAGAGATGGATTATTTTTCTCTCATTTGTACAATTACCAACAAATTAACGTAGGTTTGTTCACTTTGTAAACATTGATATGTGCTTTTTGTGCATATTACTACACGTTTCACCTATATCTAACATATTCAAGTTAATATACTTCACCGTACAACTACATAATCAACCACCATAAACTTCATAATTCCACAAATACATTACGTAAATATAATACACCATTCTCTACCCAGAGTTATCCCTCCTTATAGACGAATTACAGTGAAGATGAAATCCACTTTATTCAGAATCTAGGATAAAATGATCGGGTGAGTAGTTTTAGGTGCGAGCAATGAATTTTGAAAACATTTTCGAGATTTTTGAAAAAAAAGCGTTGACAATGGTGTATAGTGCTTGTACGACACGAAACTGGCCTGTGTAGAGAATGATGCCTATACAAAGGTATCAGTATGGTGCCAGTAAATGGATCAGCGTCATTCCCGGTAAAGCACGTGTAGCTCAGCTACCAATCCCACCCCTTACACTATGGGTGACAGGCTGATCATTTTGCATAAATTATGAGGATTATCCTATGAATATGGGAGAATAATGTGTGACGATATGTCGGACTTTAATATATCAAGGATAGGCCCTACACATGAATGATCATTAACTCCTTCGGTTAGAATGGGAATACGGAATTTAAAACTAGTATAATAAACAAAAATGGAGAACACCATAATTCTTAGATGCTCTAACTCTTCCTACAACTACAGTCACCTAAACCCCTTTCATCTCTTTACAACGTTCTAAGACAACTGGAGTGTAGAACTTCCTCATTTTACCTACACGTATTATCTCATACGTATTACACTCATGACTCACATATTTTCCAGTTAAATGTAAATTATTTGAAAAATTTAGAATCGTGTAAAATTACTTAGTGTGTACCTATCTGGTATTAAAAAATTCAGATGCTGACGGTTAATTGTCTCTCTGATTCCCAGCTTCCCGACCCTCAGTTTTTAGTTACATTGGGTGATTGTAATGCGATAAGGGTATAAAACTTAATCAGACAGAAATGGACAATAAATGTGACCACATTGGGGCTCAAACCCAGAATCCTGATACTTCATCATGAATACACTACCAATATATTTTCCAAGTTTTGCTATTTACATCGGTTGTATTACATAGAAGGTATTATTTCACATTAAAACAGTATTCATCTGAGCAATGTAAATGGATTTTCCTTCAGGTGATTTCTGGGCCTAGTGATCAGCAGTTGGATCCAACAACACACCTGTGTCTTACTTATCATGCGCGGATCCAGAAATTTTGTCAGAGGGGGTCCAACCAAAAAAGGTAAATTTTTCTCTTAGACGAGGGGGGTCCAACCCCAAAAATGCCCAAATATTACCTTTTTCTGGTAAAATTTTCGGATTCCAGGGGAGTCCAGACCCCCCCTAGCCCCCCCCCCCCCCTTCTGTATCCGCGCATGCTTATGACTAAAGCTTTATGACGAAAAATTGGTTAAAAAGTATATAACGCTTCAGGATACCGCTGATAATAAAACTTCCGTGCCACATATTTCATTGTAGTATCAGGTATTATTTAGTTATGGGACGTCAGGTGTTTAATTATAAAACAAAATCCTATTGTTGAGTTTATTGCCCGTTACACTGTAAGATAGAAATATTTGTCTTGTGTGTTGATCCTGTATGTAATCATTTCCTAAAGTATGTAATGCTTAATAAGCTATGTTGTTCTTGTTTGTAATTAATTTACTATATACACAGGAGTAAAATAAGTCGTCTGACTGACAGAAATGAGTTTTGATATACAGCTATAGACGCTTCCTCTGTAATTGCGGTACTGACTTTCTGAAATCTGATTAAAACCATATCTTTATTCCGCTTCTCTGTTTGTCTCATTGCGGATTCGCAATAGGACAAATAGAGAAGCGGAATAAAGATATGGCTTTAACCAGATTGTGACTTTTTGTTGACAAAATTATTACTGAACCCTCAATATGAGGTCAGAGAAAATCAGTTTTTATAATGACGTCAAAAATTTCACGTGAATTTCTTCGTAAACTGACTACATGTAGGCCTAAATAAGAAAGAGCTAGTCTCCATGCATGTGATACCATTCAGCTGGGTAGTGGTATAGGGAGGAAGCGGAGGAACAAGGCACACACTTTCCGAAGATGAGAGGGGGACACAAAACTATTTACGCCCTCACTAATCGCAGAACATAAAGTGTGAATTTTTATCACAAAATCCCCTTACAGTTGCTAAAATTATGAATTTTGAAATCTGAATTCTGAAATCCTAAAAATTTACCAATGACGTTACATCTTTATTTATTGTTAGTATTTGATATTTGTTTAAATTATTATTCATATTTATCTACTTCTACTTATTAATTTTCTTCATTATCATTACTTTTTTTTTGGTTCTTAGTTTTCAGTTAAGAATTGTTGCAACTTTGGGTTTTATTATTTTTTTTAAAATGTTTTTCATTGATATTGCAAGGTTTGCTCGACCACTTTTTCTGACTGCCGTACGATACATACTATGCAGTTCTGTTGGTGGAAATTGCACATAACTTTTCATATCATAGGCATTACAGTTATATAGATATAATTAAACCATTCCGACCTTTCACTGATCACATAACTGGCTTATGACATGTGTATCATATGTAACATAGGTATATCAATACTAAACTATTCCGACCTTCCGTTGATCACATGACTTGCTCAAGACACAAGTATATCATAGGTAATATAGATACACATGTACATCAATACTAAACCTTTCCGACCTTCAGCTGATCACATGACTGGCTTAAGACACATGTATATCATAGGCAACATAGGTATATTAATACTAAACCGTTCCGACCTTCAGCTGATCACTTGATTGGCTTAAGACACATGTATATCATAGGTAACATAGGTATATCAATACTAAACCGTTCCGACCTTCAGCTGATCACTTGACTGGTTTAAGACACATGTATATCATAGGTAATATAGCAGTGGCTTTTTTACTTTGTTTTTTTTTTATTTTTTCCAAAGGTGCCTATACCTTATCATTTGGGAATTTTGTCCCATTTGTATAATGCTAAAAGATCAATGTTTGGGAAAAATTTAGACAACTTATATATATACTTGCGCATGCGTCGACTCGAGCAGCCAAAAAAAAAATTCAGCTGTGAATAATCTGTAAAAAAAATCATGTGAAATCATGCCTACAGCAATGTGCGATCTGGTGTGTATAATCTGACCGTCTGCAGCAATGTGGGATCTGGTTTGAATGAATTGAACGTCCACAGCAATGTGGGATCTGGTGTGTATAATCTGACCGTCTACAGAAATATGCGATCTGGTGTGTATAATTTCACCGTTTACAGCAATGTGGGATCTCATGTGTATAATCTGAACGTTTACAGCTATGTGGGATATGATGTGAACAATCTGAACGTCTACATCAGTGTGGGGTCTGGTGTGTATAATCTGACCGTCTACATCAATGTAAGCCCATGTGGATAGTGGTATCGCGCTCGGTTCCTGATCGGGAGGCCGGAGCTCGAGTCCCGCGCTGGTCGTGCCCGTGTCCCGTTTTTCGGATGAGACAGTAAAAACCGAGGCCCCGTGTCGTGGTATGCATGGCACGTTAAATATCCCTCACTGCTTCGGGTGGGTCCGTTACAAAGGTCAAAATCTGTATGCCCCGCATCGGGCAGATGCCGTCACCATATACGTGAAATATTCGTGGTGTGACGTTAAACAAAAATCAATCAATCAATCACTAAGTCTACAGCAATGTAGGATCCGTAATGTATAATCTGACCGTCTACAGCAATATGGGATCTGGTGTGTATAATTTGACCGTCTACAACAATGTGGGATCTGGTGTAATAATTTCACCGTCTACAGCAATGTGGGATCTGGTGTGCATAATCTGACCGTCTACATCAGTGTGGGATCTGGTGATAATGATAATCTGACCGTCTACAGCAATGTGGGATCTGGTGTGTATAATCTGACCGTCTACATCAGTGTGGGATCTGGTGTGTTTAATCTGACCGTCTACAGCAATGTGGGATCTATATAATGAAGTTCTGAGGCGCAGCACGTAATGTAATCTATATGAGTGAGTTCTGTGGTAATGTGGGATTTGACTCATGTTACTGACCCTCTGAAGCACTGTGGACTTTGGTCTATATAAACTTCTTTTTGAAGCAGTTTTGACCTACAAAATGACCTTTTGAACGAATGTTGAATGTGACACGTATAACAAGGCCCTCTGAACGTCATCGTCGGATATCCATGTGGTAGATGGTACCTCACAAACCGTTTGTGAAGTACACTCTACCCCGCGGGTATCCGACGATGTCCGACCCCACATGGAGGTGATCCATGGCATCTACTTTGTCAATTCCTAACTGATTCTCCTATAACATACACAGTACACACAGTATTGATATAAACATGCTTGATGTCTGGAGCAATTTTAAGGCCCCGTTACTATTACTTACAAATCTACCCAAGTCAGGTATATACAAGACGTTGTAAACATACCAATGCTATACAGCTAGTGAGTCACAAGGACCGTGCATGGATACTAAATTTGTTCAAATTACATTAGCATTATTATCATAAAATGGCAGTTAATATTCTAACCACATTTAAGATTATTTTAGCATGACAGGGGATAATTATTGCAAGTACAGTCGTTTTCCGATAATGTAACTGATGCATATGGAATTCTTAAAGGTGATGAAATAAAGACTTACCTGTAGGAAGTTGTTAATTCTATCCTTTTCACTCAATATTCCAGATTACCTGACTTGTCGATATAGCTACCCAAAACTCAGTGTAGCGTAATCGTAGTGTACAACATATAATCGATTGGGTATATCTGTTGAATTTATAATCTACTTTACACACGTGAGCCGACAATTCGTTGCTTTCCATTTGAAGAGTCAGCATGCATGTCATGGTTCTCAAAGTGTAATATGTGTACACAAAATACTTATTACTTCACCAAGAAGAAACAGATTGATTCCCGACATCATCACCACATTTGTCACATGTCTGTCTACTTCTATAGCTAGTTTAATGCTATGCAGTCATAAATTGAAGACAGAATGGTATACAACATTGCGAAAATGTTTTACCTTGACCAAGTGCTGCTAGTTTTTACCAGAGAAAAATTAAAAGGAGTAGCCATTTATTGATCCACCGATGCATCGATATATTGAATCAAATAGCGCCCAATAAGATATATCAATGATCAATACACGGGTCGACATTGCTAGTCAATGTATGAAATTCAGTGCTTTTCCCTATCAGAGTTACCTCCCTTTCTATTACAGGCTAGATGGCAGCCCAAACCATTCAGCTTCCACTGATGCACCCACTGTCAGTTTGTAAATCTATCAATATTTAATGTGTTTGCTTGACTGAAAGAACAGTAAGGCAGATTGTAGATTTGTGCATTATTTTTATTCAGAAACGTTTATACGTATTCTAGGATAGAATCCTTGTGGGTGGTAAAGGAAGCCGAACCATACTCCCTTCAATCACGTCTGAAGTCCCAGAAGCTCCTGCAACTTGAGGGACTTTAAAACATTCACACAATCAGGACCGTCCTTAGTCGTTAACGGAGCCCTCATAAAATCGAGGCGTTAGTGTGTATGTACATGTATGTGTGTGCGAATAGGTGTGTTGGTGGTTGTGTGTTGGTGGGTGTATACATGTACATGTAGGTGTGTGTATATGTGTGTGTTTGTGCGTTTTCGCAAGCCTGTTGGTTTTGGGAACCATGATATATTGAAAAATTTTGCATTCAGAACATTACCTACATACATTGGATGTCTAGGCTAGCGGGAATGTAAGAAAATGAAAGTCGGATACGGATATGGATTTAAGGGGCATAATTCCTGCAATTTAAATCAAATTTTTATCCCCTCTTTGAATTTAATAGGGCCGAAAGAATACCTCGACCTGTTTGCCTACGTTTATTTGACAAAGTTCAAAGAACAACTCCCCACCACACACATTTGTTGGAGTAAGTGATACTGTTAAATATAACGTTAGTTCCGGTTGATTTATTCTTTTCACATGGTCTTTCATGCAACTACCGTGTCCGTGGGTAACTCTTAAAGCATCATCAAAATTTAACACAACTACTAGCTAGGTGACTCGTATTTATAAGAGACTGCATTGATATCAAAATACATGACAATGCATACTATGTTGTTATCGAGAAGAAAAGTACATACCTGGAATGCGAAATAGAATGGACTCCTTCAACTGTTTACATACAATGACATAAATTGTCTTTATTGTAGACGAGATCAAGTGTGGTTGAAACTTACATGTAAATGTTCGTACGGATGAGTAAACTGCATGTGAACCGAGCATATGTAGATCTAACGTTACGCTG
>CM068587.1:8769643-8829643 GCA_035048485.1 Pteria penguin | reverse complement strand
TAAAATGCTTTATAGCTTCTTTGTAAGAAAATGATATAAAAATATGAGAATGACTAAACCAGAGAAAAAACCTAAACTTGGATTTCGGAATCGAACAAAGAAGGAAAGCACTTCTTAAAACGACCTTTGAGATCACTCTGACATATTAGGTTTGTCGATCTATGCAGTCGATCTGAAAAAGAAGTTTGTCAACGGAGGATACACTCTTGAGCCTTTATTACCCCCACACTGGATCCACCCTTTAACGGATCTGGCAAAAAATATCAACATTTTAGGCCACATTGAATATTTTATTCAAAGTTTCATTAACCCCTACCTCAACATACTATACTGCATAAATTGTAAACCCTTCTTGCTGTTTTATCACTAGAATTAATTGAACCCCCCCCCCCCCAATAAAATAAATAAAAAATGAAATCGAAAAACTATAATTTTAATGTGTCGGTGCAACACAAATGCCCCCACTGGCGGCTAAAGTAGTGGAATATAGTTGCCAGAGAAATAATATTTGAAAATCCAAGAAATTTCTAATGTTCAACGGCAATTCAATAACTTTCCGGACCACACCCATATTCGAACTTGACCTGCATTTTCCCTTGATACCTCTAAATACTCAATATCAATTCAATCCATCAAACCTTCACAGAGAAAATGAGCGGAAAACTGTCATTTTTAAGGAATTTTGTATGTTCAAAAGCAATTATAACTGTCAAAAATTACCGGACCACACATCCATATTCTGAGGTAGCCATGCTTTTCAGTCAGGAAGGAGGAGAGGAGTCGCGATGCTTTTCAGTCGGGAAAGAGGAGAGTGTTCGCCATGCTTTTCAGTCAGGAAGTA
This sequence comes from Pteria penguin, assembly GCA_035048485.1. NCBI lineage: Eukaryota > Metazoa > Mollusca > Bivalvia > Pterioida > Pteriidae > Pteria > Pteria penguin. Next base: position 8,828,802 of record CM068587.1, on the reverse strand, counting down.
GGAGAGGGTTGAGTATAGTGTTCGCCATGCTTTTCAGCCAGGAAGGAGGAGAGGGGTAGCGATGATTTTCAATCAGGAAGGAGGAGAGGGGCCGCCATGCTTTTCAGTCAGGAAGGAGGAGAGGGGTCGCGATGCTTTTCAGTCGGGAAAGAGGAGAGTGTTCGCCATGCTTTTCAGTTAAGAAGGAGGAGAGCGGTTGCCATGCTTTTTCTGCAAGGTAGGAGAAGAAGGGTCTCGATGTTTTTTAGTCAGGAAGGAGTAGAAGAGCCTTGATACTTTTCAGTTAGGAAGGAGTAGAGCGTTCGCCATGCTTTTCAGTCAGGAAGGAGGAGAGCGTTCGCCATGCTTTTCAGTCAGGAAGTGAGGAGAGGGTCGCCATGTTTTTCAATCAGGAAGGAGGAGAAGGGTAGCCATGCTTTTCCGTCAGGAAGCAGGAGAGCTTCGCCATGTTTTTCAGCCAGGAAGGAGGAGAGGGATCGCCATGCTTTTCAGTCAGGAAGGAGGAGTGGTCGCCATGCTTTTCAGTCAGGAAGGAGGAGAAGGTAGCCATGCTTTTCAGTCAGGAAGGAGGAGAAGGTAGCCATGCTTTTAAGTCAGGAAAGAGGAGAGGGGTCGCCATGCTTTTCAATCAGGAAGGAGGAGAAGGATCGCCATGCTTTTCAGTCAGGAAGGAGGAGAGGGGTCGCCATGCTTTTCAGTGAGGAAGGAGGAGAGGGATCGCCATGCTTTTCAGTCTAGAAGGAGGAGAGGGGTCGCCATGCTTTTCAATCAGGAAGGAGGAGAGGAGTCGCCATGCTTTTCAGTCAGGAAGGAGGAGAGGGGTCGCCATGCTTTTCAGTCAAGAAGGAGGAGAGGAGTCGCCATGCTTTTCAGTCAGGAAGGAGGAAAGGGGTCGCCATGATTTTCAGTCAAGAAGGAGGAGAGGGATCGCCATGCTTTTCAATCAGGAAGGAGGAGAGGAGTCGCCATGCTTTTCAGTCAGGAAGGAGGAGAGCGTTGGCCATGCTTTTCAATGAGGAAGGAAAGCGGTCGCGACGATTAATTCCATTAGATAAGGGTCTAGGTTAAATACACAAAATCATACATTTCAAGCATTTTCAAACACTTCAATCTTACTCTCAATGGCATTTTGTAAAAATTAAAATAAGATAGAAGTTCAGGTGGATATTTGTATATCATGAATGTATCTTTCACACTGAAGGGTATCAGATATCAAGATATCATTTGGATATCTTAAGTTGTCATTAACATATCAATGAGGTTCATGTACATGTACTGTTTTGAAGTTGATACATGATAGCCTACTCATAACGACACAAAAACCGGTTTGCTAGAAAGGGCGCGAAATAAAGTAACTGGTGTCACATGACTATAGCACTAACAACAATGTACCACAGTTGATATCCCTGAAATTCAAAGGCAAGACCAAGTGCCGGGAGAACTGATCGTTTCCTGTTTTTGTAGCCATACCTGCCGTGAATGCCCATATGCGCATAATGAAAGGCAATGAATTGTTGAAAACCTGTTATGTTAAACATAAATGGGCAGCAATCCTGTCTATATACCAAACACGAGCAGGAAGAAAAACGCACATTATTGTTTGTAGAGTACCAGGATTACGATTTCATTTTGAGAAAACCAGAGGATGAAGAGCAGAAACCTTTTTCAAACTATACCATTCCTAAACACCCCTCCCCTAGAATATCGAGTGTACAGTTCTGTTGTCTGCTTACTTTATCACTTTATTAGAAAACAACATAACCTATAGCCAAATTTTAGTTTGTCATTTGTATATTGTTGTTACAGCTACTTTGTCGTTTGTCTGATGTTACAGATACTTTGTAGTTTGTTTGATGTTACAGCTACTTTGTAGTTTGTTTGTTGTTACAGCTACTTTGTCGTCTGCCTGATGTTACCTCTACTTTGTCGTTTGTCTGTTGTTACAGCTGCTTTTCGTTTGTCAGTTGGTACAGCTACTTTGTAGTTTGTTTGATGTTACAATTACTTTGTAGTTTGTTTGTTGTTACAGCTACTTTGTCGTTTGCCTGATGTTACAGCTACTTTGTCGTTTGTTTGATGTTTCATCTACTTTGTCGTTTGCCTGATGTTACCTCTACTTTGTCGTTTGTCTGTTGTTACAGCTGCTTTTCGTTTGTCAGTTGGTACAGCTACTTTATAGTTTACCTGATGTTACAATTACTTTGTCGTTTGCCTGATGTTACAGCTACTTTGTCGTTTGTCTGTTGTTACAGCTGTTTTGTCGTTTGTCAGTTGGTACAGCTACTTTGTCGTTTGCCTGATGTTACCACTACTTTATCGTTTGTCTGATGTTACCTCTACTTTGTCGTTTGCCTGATGTTACAGCTACTTTATCGTTTGCCTGATGTTACCTCTACTTTGTCGTTTGCCTGATGTTACAGCTACTTTATCGTTTGCCTGATGTTACCTCTACTTTGTCGTTTGTCTGTTTTACAGCTACTTTTTCGTTTTTCAGTTGGTACAGCTACTTTGTCGTTTGCCTGATGTTACAGCTACTTTGTCGTTTGCCTGATGTTACCTCTACTTGTCGTTTGCCTGATGTTACCTCTACTTTATCGTTTGCCTGATGTTACAGCTACTTTGTCGTTTGCCTGATGTTACCTCTACTTTATCGTTTGCCTGATATTACAGATACTTTGTCGTTTGCCTGATGTTACCTCTACTTGTCGTTTGCCTGTATTACCTCTACTTTATCGTTTGCCTGATGTTACAGCTACTTTGTCGTTTGTCTGTTTTACAGCTACTTTTTCGTTTTTCAGTTGGTACAGCTACTTTGTCGTTTGCCTAATGTTGCAGCTACTTTGTCGTTTGCCTAATGTTACAGCTACTTTATCGTTTGCCCGATGTTACAGCTACTTTGTCGTTTGCCTGATGTTACAGCTACTTTGTCGTTTGCCTGATGTTACCTCTACTTTGTCGTTTGTCAGTTTTACAGCTACTTTATCGTTTGCCTGATGTTACCTCTACTTTGTCGTTTGCCTGATGTTACCTCTACTTTGTCGTTTGTCTGTTGTTACAACTACTTTGTCGTTTGTCTGTTGTTACGTTACAGCTGTTTTGTCGTTTGTCTGTTGTTACAGCTGTTTTGTCGTTTGTCTGTTGTTACAGCTACTTTGTCGTTTGTCGATTCATACGCTATTCACATTCTCTGTAACCCAAAAATACTTGCTCTCACTGCTCGTGAAAAAAAAAATGCTTTGATTCTACGTAAAAACATAATCTGGTCCATTAAAAAATCCCAGGGGCCCTCCAAGAAATCAATTGGACGGTGTTTAATTTAATCCCTTAGTTTACGCAAAGTGAAAGTAGTGTCACATCAAATAGATCATCCACATCCAGACTAATGATTGAACCACAGCACTCCAATGGCCGGATACGTCTCTACCGGACGATCTGGTTGAACAGCAGGGTAAGATTTACTTCCCTGTCGTGATAATGCTCACTTAAGCTTCCTTGTTATAACACTTACGCGTTGGTCATTTCTTACGACAATATACATTAACGCTGACACTATTGAACGTTTTTAGGATAAATCTGATGGATAACGGCACGGCATCTACGTTGGACGAAGAAGCTACGCTGGACTATGGACGTCAAGTTATCCACGCTGTATTACCAAACATAGTGCTCCAGACCGTGATTCTCTTCATGGGATTCGTCGGGAATGCATCCGTACTCTACATTTACATGTTCAAGATGAAAGATAAGCAGACAGAATCTCGCTATTTCATTCCATTCCTGACATGTTACGATCTACTATCATGCATGGCATCGCTGACCTTCTTCTTGTCGGATACGTTTATGTGGGTCACATTTTATTCCGACATTTACTGTAAATTCTGTCTCTTTATCCTAATGTTGACTACTATGACATCGAATGGGTTTTTGTTGGCAATAGCGATCCAGAGGTATCTTAAAATCTGTCGACCACTCCGAAAACAAATGGATTTATTCTGGCGACGTCTGTCCGTATGTCTGATTATTATCGTCAGTTTGATATATTCATGTCCTATGACTGTGTTTTCTGAAGTTCGGGAGCTGTCAGTCGTGTACAAAGGTCGGAATGTATCGGGTCCGAGCTGCTTTTCGTCCAGTCAAAGGTATACCACGGTTAACACTATTTACTTAGGATTATTGTTCATCGTCGTTATCGTCAATATCGTCGCCACTGCAGGATTTTATTTACCAATCGGAATAGAGATTTATAAAAGGTTTCATGGACGACGCCGTCAACTGCAGATGGCCGAAGTCGGAACGAACTCTTCTATGGAGACAGAAGAAAGTTGTTTCAAGAAGGAAGGAAACATAAATAAAAAGTTGATACGATCAACACCGGAGACTAATTTCAACAGCATGTTTCTAGCCATTATAAGCATTTACTTACTCTCTTACATGCCAACGTGTGTTATGCAGTTTATAACAGCCATTGACGATCAACTATGGATACGAGCGACTCCGGCAGAGTTCGGCATTTTTAATTGGCTGTACCGATCTTTCGCAATTAATCATTCTGCGAACCCGTATGTGTATGCGTACTTTGACATTGGATTAAGGAACGAAATTATGAAGATCTTTGGACGAGGCCGTAACTTATAACATGAAAACAAAAAATCGTATTGTATTTTTCTATGTTTATTGTTTAATGCCAACATGATTATACTTGCAGCGGCGGCTCATATTTGGTGCATGGCCTCAGATTCTTCATACATGCAATAAGGTTGTTTTTGTGTGAAAGTGTGCTATCACACGGTTTCCACCGACAGTTAAAGAAACTGATGTAATATAATCCTAGAAAATTCCTTGACTACCGTCGGATTTGAACACAGATCGTGGCATAAGAAAAGCAGTGCAATTCAATGGACCAACCTCTCCGACAATTAAAACTCATTGATGTTCTGAAATAACTCCACAAATAATATTAATTTGTAATTGCAGGGAAAATGTGCATAGCAATCAATTTTACCTTAAACTCTAGTGTGTCATAAATATTAAATACAATTTCAATGGTAAGTTCAGTCTGCTAGTGTGCTATACACAATGTACTTACTCCTTCCTTTCATTGCTTTCAGTTACATTGTATATCACGACATGGAAGCAGGAGTTTACCAACCTCTTAAACATAGACGGGACTCGCGGTGCTTTACTAGACACCAAGCCTGTCCCTATTTCCTTTCAAACAGATCTATAACAAAACCTTATCAATTTAAAAATAAGTTCTTTCATAATTAATACTTTGTACTTGCTTCATTCCTTCCTTCGCCATTATTTTATAAACTAAGAATGGACAGGCATAATGTAGTAATTAGGTGTTTGGCCTACAGCACAGACAACCCGGGTTCGAATCCCGAATAGCGACACTACGTTTAAGAGATTGGTTACCTTTTGCTTCCACGGCGTGATGTAACTGAAAAATTGTTGTTCAGTGGTAAAGAGAATGTGATCTCAAATATGTATCTATGTGAAATCAGTGTATTCGGTTTAAAACACCGATCTTCAGAGCATGCGTACCAGTACGTCAAAGCGATGAGAAGCGGAGATATTGTGCGCGCAAATGCAATACAACAGAGTAAAACAGCGCTAGATGCAAAAAGGCTCGGAGATGCCATCATCACGACCGAAAATTTCAATACACAAAAAGGCTAAAGCGTCCCAAACTCCGGAATTTCGTGAAGCACTAAAAAGCGAAAGCGATATTCTTTTCGTTGAAACGACATACGACAACTTCTGGGGCTCTGGACTTGACCATACGGGAACTGTTCACACTGACCAAAAGAAATGGCCCGGGGAAAATGTGCTTGGATTAATAATTGGGAAAATTGCCAAAACCGTCAGGATTGAATCAAAGAGAAGTAGACCAAAAAGCAAAAAGCAAAAACGTTCAAACCAATTGGAGATTACGCGTATGCTACATGGGGTACGATCGCGTTCGTGCACCCCCAGGAAAAGAAGCCTGAGCGGACGCGAGAAATCGCCCATGCGCATGCCTAGAGGCAGTTCCTCTGAAAGTGAGGGTGAGTAAACTTTCTGATCGTGTCAATACAAATTTTGACCTAGACCTACGCCTGTTTTAAGGACTACGATATTGTTTATTGAATAAGGACTAGAAAGCATCGGTATTTTAAGACAAAAATATACATCATAATTGGTATATCTGTATATGCTGTGTATGTGTATAATTATACTTAAATGCATATGATAACTTATAAATGTTTGGGTGCTTATGCACCTTCATGTATGTTTATTTGAAATATATAATTTGATCGTTTTTGTTCAAATGGATAAGTTTACATTTATATCTCTCAATGCGAGAGGACTAAATACGCTTGAAAAAAGAACAAAGGTGTATGATTGGCTTAACGAATCAGGCATAGATATAGTATTATTACAGGAAACGCATTACATAGAAAAAAACGAAGTTACTTATAATTCTAGATGGCCAGGAGAATCTTTTCATTCATATTCGGATTCTACATTTAGTAGAGGTGTGTCAATTTTATTCAAGAAAGACCTTCCTGTAGAAGTTATTAATACTCACAGGTCTATAGATGGGAGGCGCATATTGATAAATTTCAAATATGAAGGTCATATTTTTACTATTGTGAATGTATATGCTCCCAACAATGAACAACATAGAATTCACTTTTTTAATAAATTAAAAACTTTTATTAATCAACATTCTTTGAATGTAAACAATGTTATTGTTGCCGGTGATTTTAATTGTAATTATGAAAAGAAACATGACAAAAGTGTTAAGAAATTAACAGACACCATTCGCGTCTTGGAGTTAATAGATATATGGAACGATAAACACAAAGAACTAAAAGGTTTTACGTGGTGTGACTCAGAAAATAAACCTAAAAGTAGAATAGACTATGTCTTCATGAGTAATGACTTCATTTTTAAGGTTGATAAAATTTTATTAAGAAGGGTTCCAGGTACACATTCTAATGGAACTAGAATGACTGATCATAGATTGATTAAGGTGATAATTAAAGTAAATAATGAATTTAGAGGACCTGGATACTGGAAGTTAAACACCTCATATTTGAAAGATGAAAAATATAAAAAAGGTATTGAATCCATCATAAATGAAATAAAAACTAACCAGGCAGATTCTGCAATGGCAAAATGGGAATTATTCAAGCAAAGAGTGAGAGACTTTTCAATACACTATGCTAAATTTCAAAATAACAATATACGAAATAGAATTAAAAAAATAGAGACGGAAATTGAAGACATGGAGTTATTGTCCGAAACTTTTGACCAAAATAGAAAAATAGAACTAGAGACAGAATTATCTGAACTGTACGATTACAAATGTAAGGGTGCGCAAGTTCGATCAAGAGCTAAATGGATCAGTGAAGGGGAACAAAATACTAAATATTTCTTAAGTTTAGAAAATAAACATCAAACTTCAAATATAATAAGCGAACTGCGTCTGAAAGATAACAGAACTGTCTACAATAAACAAGATATTTTTCAAGAAACATGTTCATTTTATGAAGATTTATATAAAACAAAGGACATTAACAGTAATGACATTGATGCATATTTACGTTCATCTGAAAACGAAATCCCCGTATTGAATAATGATGAAAAACTGATATGCGACGAATTTCCCTCTATTGAAGAGTGTAAAGATGCTGTATTGAACATGAAAATTAATAAATCCCCAGGGTCTGATGGTATGCCTTCAGAATTTTACAAATGCTTTTGGACTTCCATTTCAGATTTGTTTTATGGTAATTTAATAGAAATATTCAGTGATAAAGAGATGAGTTATTCTCAAAGACTTGCAATATTAACATTACTTTATAAAAAGGGTGACAAACATTTGTTAAAAAACTATAGACCATTAAGTCTAACTAATACTGATTATAAGATAATAGCTTTTGTGTTTGCACGAAGATTACAAAAAATAATCAGTAACTACATTGCCCAAGAACAAACAGCTTATGTAAAAGGCAGATTCATCGGAGAGAATGCAAGAATTATTTTAGATATATTTGAATATTGTGAAAATACAGACCAAGAGGGTATATTATTATTTTTGGATTTTGAAAAAGCTTTCGATTCAGTCGAATGGAATTTTTTGTTTAAAACTTTAGAAAAATTTAATTTTGGGGAAAATTTCATTTCATGGATGAATATTCTGTATACAAACCCGATATTTAGGATAAAAAACAATGGGTGGATTTCTAAAACATGTAAAATGACTCGTGGAATACGACAAGGTTGTCCGATTTCAGCAATTTTGTACCTTTTCGTAGCTGAAATCCTCTCCATAAAGCTGAAAACTAATATCAATATCAAGGGTTTTAAAAGTAAAAATATGGAAAAAGAAATAAAAAATGTACACCATGCAGATGATTTAACAATGACATTAAAAAATGTGGAATCACTTAGACATGCAATTGATACTATAAATACTTTTTGTAAATATGCGGGCTCGAAGATAAACATATTAAAAACTGAATGTATTTTACTTGGAAATTTGAAAGGCAGATTTAAAAGGCATTAAAAGCATCATGGATAACAAGATTAATTAAAAAAGATGGAAATGTGTATAATTTTTTAAATTCTTTTCTTAAAAACCTTAATATACAATTTGAGTATATTTTAATAACGTCAGAAACTGATATAAAAAGCTTTGATATTGTTAAAAATATTCCTATATTTTATCAAGAAGTGTTTAGTTGTTTTAATGAAAGCAAATTATTAAAACAGGATATAACATCTAATAATATATTACAACAACCCATTTGGAACAATAAAAACATAACACATAAAGGGAAAACAATCTTTCACCAAAATTGGATAAAAAGTGGAATCCTGTATGTAAAAGACCTTTTCGATGATCATGGTCAATTAAAGTCTATAACGGATGTATCTAGAATATTATTAAATAAATCAAACTGGATATGTGAATATAAAATTATACAATTTGCTTTTAAAAACATAACCTTGAAATATGATCTCTCAAATGCACCATATACGCACATTAAATCATCCAGTTATTTTATGTTCCATAATGGTTTTCACTCAATAACTGATAAAGAATGTAAATTTTATTATGAAAACTTGTTAAAACGTAAATTCCAAAAACCTTGTTATCAAAGTATGTTATCAAAGGAATTCCGAATTGAAAGTAAATCATCATGGAAAAATATTTACATAAATAAAGTTAAAGAAGAACCAGATAAGAAATTAGCAGAATTCAATTATAAATTATTAAATAACTTATTGAATAATAACTTATTCTTAAGTAAATGGAAAAAGGAAACTGGAAAACATTGTAAATATTGTAATTATGATATTGAAAACTCAAGACACCTAATTTTTGAATGTGAAAATGTAAGACCACTTTGGGAAACTTTAAGTGCTGTTTTAAAATTTGATGTACAGTGGAAACACATTGTTGTTGGTTTTTACTTAGAAAGAAACGAGAAAATAAGATGTTACAACTATATTATATCCTTTATAGCATGCAGAATATACAAATACAAAATGTTATGTAGATTAGAATCCTTAGAAGAAACGGAAGTGAATATTAAAATAAATATAAAAAACTACATGAAATTTATGTCATCTGTAAAATCTTATATGGGTGACAGATTAGAAAAGAAGTATCTTGAAACATTTTATGAAATGCTATAACTTGACTATATATTGTTTTGTAAACTTCATAGATGTATATTATGTATGGATACATGTACATGTTGTATTTTGTATGTTATATGTATGTATGATATATCAATTCTTTTTGCTCCGAAAAGAATTGACTCTGTAAAGGGGCTGTTGTTATGTAAATAAAAATTATACATTTAAAAAAAAAAAAAAAAAAAAAAAAAAAAAAAAAAAAAAAAATTGTTGAGAGCGATATAACACCAATCAACCAACCGTGATAAAACAAGAGACATAAGCGGTCGTTGGTTAAATGCAGATGCTTTATATCGTTATAAGGTAAGCATACAATAATGTCTATCCGGTGTACCTTGGATTGTATCCTGGAAAATCAACCCTCTCCCCTCAGCTTAAAACAAGAGGCCATGTACGCGTAATTTACTCATTCTAATGGTATTGTCGTATGCTTACTTTCAAATTCTACTAATTTTAAGGTAGCATATGACTTCTTAAAGATTAGTAGAAACTGATAATCATTTTTTACATGTAACGCGCATTTTGATTGGTTTAAAAATTAGTGATATATCTCATCCACGAAGTTTTTTTCTCTGACGATGGAATTTCTATCGTTTTCTTAATTGTGACGTAAATATTCACGCCACCGTAGCAGAAATTTAGAGATGTTAAGAAATAGTGCATACATAATGTACCAATTTCCGAGAATATAAAACACGTTTGAAAAGAATTAGATGATGAATTAGATGAATCTAAAGTGTTTTTCGTTGGATGGAGGTATATTACGAAAAAAAGGCGGAAAACTTAGGCATCATGCGCTATGCCCCCCCCCCCCCCCACCACTTTATCTTAGATTTTTACATTACCACAGCAAAGGGCTCTAAGGATCGTGTGTTGTTTGTGAAGATACTTAATAATGAAGTGCCATACAGAAATAAAAGACAGACAGACGGACGAACATCAGAAAGACAAAATGATCACTAATACTGTTATGCTTTACATGCAATACATAAAGTAATACTGTTATGCTTTACATGCAATACATAAAGTACGTTTACTATGTATCATTGAGAGTGAGTGATGCATGTGGTCAACATGAACTCCTCTAGAGTCATCATGGCAAGTGTAATAACAAACAATGTGGTCAACATAGACTCCTCTCGAGTCATCATGGCAAGCATAATAACAATGAACAGATACATGGCTTTGAGGCTATAATGTAGATATAGGATAGTCAACAAGTGAATGTGGTATGACGAAGAGCATTTTAATCGTACTTATGCATACGCGTGTCATATCCAGTAATGTTTTAATTAAAGTGTTTCCTGACGCACTGTGTGGGCTCCCCACACAAAAGAGTCCATTTCCGGATTACCGACGGCCTCAGCTGCATGTAACCATTTAACGACTATTTCTGGAAAACAACGGAGTAAATACTGTATGATGGCGGATGGACTCCAAGAATGGAACGACTCTCTCACGGTGTGGCTCATACCAAACAACGTCTTTCTGGTGTTGTATCTCATCATCGGAACGTTCGGAAACTCTCTGGTGTTATTTATCTACTTATTCCGCATGAAGAGCGGAAAGGATGATCGTTACTTCATTCCTTCGCTTGCCCTCATGGACTTACTAGCTTGTATAATTGGATCAGGTTATGCACTTTCTTTAAATCTACTTCCTGTCCGTTTTCCAGGAGATAGCCTCTGCAAGTTTCTTTGGTTTCTAAGTCAAAGTACTACTATAGCATCCAGCTTGCTGTTGGTGGTTATTGCAATTCATCGATATATGAAAGTATGCAGACCACTTATACCTAAGTGGAGCCTGCGCAACAAGAGGATTGCAGTTGGAGTTACTATATTTACATCGATATTTATCTCCCTTCCTACTTTCGCTTTTTATGGTGAAATAGAAATTTTTAATTCAGAGCGCAATTTAACTGGATACAGATGTAGCAATGTTCACACTGCTTCCACCTTGGACCTACTAGTGATTTATAATATCACACTTTTTATATTTGCTTTACTTGGAATCATTGCCATTTCCGTTTTGTATTCACTGATTGGAAAATCCATTTATTCCAAAGTCTTACAATATAGAAAATCTTTCCGTCGTCCAAAGAATATCCGGCAACCCAAACTGTCTGTATCCACTGATAACAATGTGAATGCATTCAGAAGCAATGGCAGTGAGAGCGCAACATCTTCATGTCAAATACAAAGAGAAGCTTTAGGTGACAGAGTACTATCAACATCTTTTTCTGAAAGCGGAGACGATGAACATTTTAAACAAAATGCCGGAAGCAAAACAAACTCTTTGACAGTCTCATACGTTATATCGGCGTCCACGACTTCCACGGGATTGAGATCATCACGTGATTTGCTGCATGTTTCAAATATGAAGCATCATTTTCAGCATTACCGTTATTCTTACATGTTTATGACTATTGCATGTGTCTTTGTCATTTCGTATTTACCACGTATAGTGGTCATGCTTCTGGAATCTATTTCGGCTTCCTTCTGGATGACATCAGATCGCACTATATCGGCCATGCTTTTTCTGTACCGGATGTATATATTGAATCACGTGACAAATCCTTTCATTTATGGATTTTTTGATGGCAGCTTTCGACACGAAGTTAAGCTATTGTTATGCAAGTGTCGAAATCAACACGGGGAAAGTACAATGAATAATTTATCTTCGCAATAAATTGAATGAAGGTTTCCTTGAAAGATATAGAAAATTGGAAAATGTACTACATGTGATTCATGTTCAGAATGAAAACGGCTATCATAAAGACAACGTGTGTATTAGGCTACAGAGTAGAAGATCTTTGTATGATTTTAAGTGATTGAGCCGTCACAGATGCAGTATTTTATGAATAAGGTGTGTACTCGCAATCCAGATCATCAGGGTCGGTATCTTCAAAAATCAAACCCGGACGTGAACACTTTTCATCTGGGTCCGGCGCCATAAACTGAGAATATACTTAAGTCAAAAATTTCACTTTAATTTATTCCATTATCAAAAGTTCAAATAAATTTTAATGCAGAATGGTTTAATTCTATTTATCAGTAGAATAAAACTAAATAAACTCCAAATCCTAGTTATCATTTCATTGATGAACAGAAGAATATGAATTTTTGACTTAAGTATATTCTCAGTTTATGGCGCCGGACCCTGGATTACCGAATCAGTTTTTATACTACAGTAATCGAAAATAATGATATGCATGATTATTGATATCGATTATTTATATCAATAAGTCATATGATTCAAAAACGAAACGAAATATTTGTCATTCATTATCATTTATTATGTATCCCCCTATATTTTACTTTCAACGTATGAAGCTCGATTTAAATTTTTACCGCTTTGCTGTCTCTACGGCGAATCACATTTTAAATTTACTTACGTAAAGCCGGTTATTGTTACACAGTACGAAGAACGAATCCGTTTACGAATGGTGTACTCGCTTGCATTTCTTTTACCGTGTTTTCAGATTTTTAAAAAAATACATACATACATACATACATACATACATACATACATACATACATACATGTATATATATATTATAAGACTCTTTTATAGGCTGCTATGAAGATACATCAGTTACACCCGAGGGGTCTCAAAATCAAGTAAGGGTTTTGCATGATTTTGAGACCCCTAGGGTGTAACTGATGCATCTTTCACAGCAGCCTATAAAAGAGTATTTTTCTCTCATATTTTTGAAGGAGTATTGAATTTCCAAAAAAAAAAAAAAAAAAAAAATCGGAAAATATTCAACTTTATCGAATCAGGAAAATTTTGTCATACTCGTTTTCAGCGTCCCCGAAAATGGTTTATTGTATATGAATAAACCATGAACGTTAGTCTCTTTGTTGTAAAACAATGTAGAAAAAGGAGTTTTTAATTGACGTTTTATTGAGACGCCGTCGGCGTGTTCGGTGCGGAAATCATGGCGTCACAATGACGTCACGTGGTATGTAATACACATTAATATCACATAGCTGTATTACATGGGATATGAGATATATGAGATATGAGAGAAATATATATATATATATATATATTTTTTTATATGTTTTTGAAACAATTGTTGTTCATGACTCCGACTTGAAATCAGTCAACAAAAGGCCCCACCTAAAGAAAATGACTAACTTGTTGCCCTGAATCACATCTTGCAGAGTCAAAGCAAATGCTTAATATCAAAATCACCTGAATGGATGTGCAAAAAAGTGTTGTTTTTTATTCTGGTCTGAAATAAAATTTGACATATTTTCAACATTTGTGTTGACTTAGTCACAGTAATGCAAAAATAAATTAATTCTTCCTTCCTGCATTACTGATCATCTTGGTACTCAGGTGAGCGATATAGGCCCACTTGGGCCTCTTGTTTATCATTCGTTCATTTCGCTACTTCGCCCGCAGATAAGTCCTTTTGAATAGAGAATATGGCCTGTAGAGGTCCTAGATTCCAACATTCTAAATCATCACAATTTTAGCAACTATGAAAATCTTATTATCGCTACTTCAGAACACCCTTTGAAACGGTAAGTCCTTTTGATATGGGACCTTACTGGGATGATTTGACGTGACATATAGTTAGTCCTACATAAATTTCGGAATGGTATTCTAGTCACCATCTTGAAAATATTATTAACGCTTCTCCACCTGAAAGATATTTAGTCCTGTGGAGCTTAACTGGATGTTACTTTGACTGGGTGATATGACCTTTAGTTGGTCGAGATTCGGACCCTCCAAACATTTAGCATTACTAAAATTCTGAATTACCGATCATTAATGATACTTCTTCTGAAGTATACATATGCATGATCGTCGAAGTGATATGGGACTAATATTGATTATTTTACCGGACAGAAAATTAAGATTTTCAAAATAGGAAATATTCGCTAGCATGAAAATACATCTAGAGATCATCTTTTCACAGATTTCTCTTTTATGCTAGCCATAAAGCGTCAGTTTCAGCCATAAAAGACTTTACATGTACATTAGCTATAACTAAATTCTAATTCTAAAATTTAGTCATAATATAGTATTTTTTCATTATCAACTCACTTACATGTAGCACAGGATAAATAAATGAATAAGAATTTATGTTATCTCCATTTCATAGAACACATTGATAAAGGTTAATCTGTTGACATAATCAGAATAGAGAGTGGAATGTGATGAGAATTGTAATACACATGTACATATGCCATAGTATATTTTGTATTTCAAACTAAGTTTATTGTAAAAATTGTAACAACAAATTGCTCAAGTCTGGAATTTCTCTTCAGCATCGTACCACTGATTACTGCAACAATCACACTCTACTGACCAACAACCACAACCTACTGACCCAAAACCACAACCTACTGACCAAAACCACAACCTGCTGAGGAAAACCACAACCTACTGACCAAAACCACAACCTACTGACCCCAAAACTACAACCTACTGACTCAAAACCACAACCTACTGACCAAAACCACAACCTACTGACCAAAAACACTACTTATACTACTGATCGAAACCACAACCTACTGACTCAAAACCACAACCTTCTGACCAAAACCACAATCTACTGACCCAAAACTACAGCCTACCGACTTAAATTCAAATCTACAACCTACTGACCAAAACTACAACCTACTGACCAAAACCACAACCTACTTACCCAAAACCACAACCTATTGACCCAAGATAATTTGTATCCTCAAAACAAACCACTTTCCCCGGCCTGAAGACACGGAAAATGGTTTGTCTTTCGTGGAAACAGAAACTAAGATAACTAAACGATATAATTAGTCATTGAACTTTATACAATTATATCTTTATACAATTTTCCAATTCATTCTACACGCCTACACTGCTTCTTGTCAGTGTTTTCCTACTCGGCTATACTGCTTCTTGCAAGTATTGTCCTACTCGGCCAGACTGCTCTTTGCCGGTGTTTTCCTCTCCGGCTATACTGCATCTTGTTAGTGTTTTCCTATCCAGCTATAAATAGTTCTCGAATGCATAAAATTTAAGTGGAGTTACTTCCCTTTTCCGCAATCTTAGAGGTATATGGTAGAACATTTGTACACAAATCTCACAAGATCGGCGTGTAGTAAGAAACCATCACATACAAATGAGTTGTTCGTACACAGAAAAATGTCCAGATAGAAGACATGTGGGTTGCTTGCGATAATAGTTTAACAGAGGTGTCAGACAGATGAATAAAGTGATCCTACAGTTTTGTTATGCTTGGCAATCGACACACAGACAATAATAAGGGAATAGCATGTATGTTTTCGAGTCTGGAGTACATATTCTGTGTTTTATAGGTTGCAAATATCCGTTTTGGACTGTGCAATAAGATATATCCCCATTCTAATGTAATTGGTACATACGAGGAATGATCAGAAAGTTCTCGGCCCGATATACAATGAATAAGTATGAAAGCCCAATCAACCATTATTTAATCATGTAAAGTTGATGGATAAATCTAAACCATAAGTCCGAAAATCATGACACTACAGGACATACAAAATCAGTGGAAATGAAAACCAAATAGAAAACAACGAAAAATTTCTACTTGAAGAGCATATGTGAACCCCTGTGATGGAGTGAGATCAGGTGCCCGGGGAGAGTGAGTATCTCCTGCCTGCTAGCAACACCCGTCAAATATACCCAGTAGAAAGAGTGAAATCGTGTAAATTCCATATATATTTATATATGGAGAAGTCAACGTAGGTAACCTTCTAGTACAGAAGGTGTCAAATCTGTGTAAAATGATGGGAATCGGTCTCAGTCCAGAATATCATTTAAAAGTCTGGATAAAGAGATATCATATTGTGTAATAAGAGTCTCGTAACGTCTGTAGAACGTCCTCAGTGACGTTGTTAGTCTAGCACATATATAACCTTGGTTGAGTAGCTTATCTGAAAGTCGTCTAGCCCTCAGAACAAAGTCATTGTAATTTGAACATGCTCTGGAATAACGTATTAACTGAGATATGAATACGCCGTATGCGGGCGATGATGCTAATAATAAAAGGAAAATTTGTGATAGCGAAATTGAAATTGTCACATTTGTCATAGAGTGAGGTGTTCAATTGACCATCAATGTCGAAAGACAACATAATATCTAAATACGAAGTAGAATTACTACTGTAGTTTCTTTGACCTCCAGTTCACTTGGATAGACCATACTAAGGTAATCCGCGAATGAAGGATTATTAATTGAAAGCAAGTCATCTATATAACTGTAAGTGAAACTGAAACCAAGAGCCAATTGTTTCTTTCCTTGCGAAAGCAAAGAGTGAATGAAGAATTCAGCTTCGTATGAGTAAAGGAATAAGTTAGCCAGAAGCGGGGCATAGTTAGTACCCTTTGGAATACCGACAATTTGTTGAAAAACCTTTTCTCCAAACACCACAAACATGTTATCGATAACAAAGTTCAACATTTGAATATTTCAACATACTGAATGTTTTGATGGAGAAAGAGAGCAGTAGTATTTCAAAGCTTCTTATTTTATACAGAATTCGCTGTTAAAAAAGTTGAAGAGTTAGTAAAGCCACTAAAATGGAGAAAACTAGAGGTTGCGCAATGATTAAGTATCTGTGTAAGAAGGAGGGTGACTTCCAAGGAAATTCAAGAGGACTTCGTGTAAGCCTTTGTGAAGGATTACCTTCTCATTGTACTGTTGAATAGTGGGCTGAATTAACAAGTGTATTGAAAGAATTGAAGATGACGAACGGTCTGGACGTCACAAGGACACTCTTCATAAAGTGTGACAGAAGGCAAAACTTCCGAGATATAGTCATAGAAGTTGAATTAATGTAAAATATGAGACTAGTGTCAAATGACTATTGCACTAACAACAGTGTACCACAGTCAAAATTCACGGACCCCTGAAATTCAGAAGTTCCCGGAATTAGTGAGCGTCTTCTGTTTGGCTAGCCACACCCGCCGTGAACCCTTAAATACAGACGAATACAGACGAAACAAATAGAATTCAGCATTGTATATATACATGAATGTGAACAAATACTCTGTAGAAAGTGCCATAGCCACATAACATCAGGAAAAATGGTATAATAACACTTAAGTCAAACCCTCCACGGGGAACTTTTTATGTCATGGAGCTGTTCAATAAGTTTTAATCGACATCTTAGACATCTCTAAGGTCTAGGCAAGATGGATCCCTAGAATGTTGAATGAAGATCAAAAGGGAAACAGGTATAATGTTCCTTGCATCTTCTGTCTCGCTATCAGAATGACACCAAGGAATTTACTCGGGATGAAAATGGGTTCACAGTTTTGATTCTGAATCCAAGAAACAAGGCATGCAATGGGTTCACCTTAGCTCACCCCTTCCTAAACAAGAGTTGTCAAAAGACAACACGTTTTCTTAATTCATGGTCAATGTCGCAAGGCGCAAGGAAAAACATTTGGTAGGGACAAAAAGGTTTAGCCATAATGGACTTACGTGTAAAATATTAAAACCTGGTGTATAATGGTTCTAAAGTTATGATCCAGATTAAAGATTTTGTTTAAGTAGGTCAATCTTCAAGGTCAAAGTCAAAACGTAAAACATTTTGATATATAATAAAAGGTCTTGTCATAAGGAATACACACATAAAATATTTAAACCATTTTTCTTACTTTATGGCCAAGGTTAAAGAAATTCTAAGTATGTCTAACTTCGAGGTTGAGGTCACAAGGTAAGAAATTTTCGTACCAAATGAAAGTTCCTGGCATAAGGAATACATATGTGAAATATTAACGCCGTGTCTCTAATGGTTCTACAGTTATGAAGGGAACGAAGATAGCAGAATTAACAAAATGATTCTTACAAATATGGAAATTTTGTAAATCTTACTATAATCTTACTAGGTTGTGACATATTCTGTATACTGACGTATTATGGCGTTTCACACGTGCACCAATGAAATGGATACATCCTTCCACCGTAAGACTCTCAACCAATCAGTGCGCAGGAAATGACCATTAATAGATGACTTTATTACCGCAATTGAAATAATTAACTGCTAATTACATTCTATATGTCATTGAAATTCTATTGTAGAAAACTATCTAATGAGTACAATAAGTATTTCAATAAAACAATCTCATGATCATGTAACAAACTATAACAAGAGAAATGGCGGCATACGCAAACTTCATTACACATTTTACGGCTTATATTAACAATTCTCAACACGTCCTCTTTCAAATTAATTGTGAGTGAGTCATTTTAAATTAAGTAGATGCCTGAGTATAAGTAAAACAAATTCTGATTGTTTGATGAATGAAATATGGATGCCTGTCAATGTAAATAAGATGGCGGATCTCGAGAATACGTCGGACCGAGTTTAGTGGATCCAGCACAGCGTGAGAACTTACTCGTTGGGCGTAGTTGACATGGGTCATTTCATTATGCGCTATTACATGGTAACAGTTCAAATGTTTATCATAAGCCTTCTTGTTATACTGATTAGTTTTAAATGATATAAATGAATTTTTTTCTTCCATTTTGTTAAAATTGAATGTTTTAAATCCTGAGCATACCTGCGACACGCTTCACAATCACTGTCAATGGAAATTGAATCTAATTTCACTTCCTGTTTGAGGACTCATTTTAAAATGGGAAAAACCATATCATTAACTTAAAGGTAATATGGCGGAGAATACTTCAGTTTTAGTGCTGGAATATGGCCGAAAGATGGTTTCAGCGTTTTTACCCAACATTGTCATTCAGACTGTGATCCTTTCTTGTGGAGTGATAGGAAATGCCTTTATACTCTATGTGTATGCAGCATTCATGAGAAAGGATAAGATGGAATCCAGATATTTCATTCCCTTTCTGTCGTTTTACGATCTACTTGCAGGTATTATATCTATTATTTACTTCTGGTCGGATATTTTAATGTGGATTTCATTCGAATCGGACGAGTTTTGCAAATCACTACTCTTCTTGCAGACGTTTACCACTCTGTCATCAAACTTGTTTCTGATGGTCATCGCCCTACAGAGATACTTGAAAATATGTCGACCTCTAAAGAGACAAATGGATTTAGTCCGGAGAAAATTAGCTGTTGTGGTTATTGTAATTACAGGCATTCTGTTGGCAGTCCCTACACTCAAATTATCAGGAGTGGAGCCACTATCTTTGACTTACAAAGGTCATAACATCTCAGGCCCCAGCTGTTATGCCGCTGGTAATGAATTTCCACTTTGGAAGCCATTATATTATGGTACTATATTTTTTGTGGTTGTAGCTAATCTTTTAGTGACCGTAGCATTGTACACTCCCATTGGATGTGTTATATATAAAACTTTCCACACGAAAAGAATTATGAGAAAGTCAAATGGTAAACAATTGTCCATCGACAACAGTAATAACCTAGCAGATAGTGTACGGAAATCAAAACAGAAGGTGAATTTTGGAGAAGGCAGCTCGCAGACGATGTCGGAACCTGCCGTGGATTCTGAAGCAGACGTAACATGTAATTTACCCACACAGATACAAAATATCGAAGGGAGTGTTTTGAGTACAGTTGTGCAAAGAAACACAGACGGAATAACTAAGTGTAGCTGTAACACATCAAGAAAAGCAGAGAACTCAGAAGATGTTATTTGCAATCCTGTAACACCGGGAGGAGCGTTTAAATCTGAAAATGTTATTTGCAGTGCTAAAACATCAAGAGCAACGCTAACCTCTAAAGAGGGAATTTGCAGTGCTATAATATCAAGAAGAACGCTAACCTCTGAAGAAGGAATAACAAGTGCTTATCCACCAGGAGGAACGCTAACCTCTGAAGAGGGAATAATAAGTGCTAATACACCAGGAAGAACGCTAACCTCTGAAGAGGGAATAACAAGTGCTAATACACCAGAAGGAACGCTAACCTTTGAAGAGGGAATAACAAGTGCCAATACATTAGGAGGAACGTTTAACTCAGAAGATGTTATTTGCAGTGCTAGTACATCAGGAACAACGTTTGACACTGCAAATGACATTTGCATTGATAGTACACCAAGAAGGACGCTGGACACTGACAATATCATTTGTAGTTTCAATACACAAGGGGAAATACTGAAAACTGAAAAGGACGTTGCATGCAATTTACAGAAATCGTTAAGGAGACACACTCCAGAAACTAACTTCAATACTATGTTTCTTGCCATCATCTTTTTCTATGTGATTTCGTACGTGCCAACATGCATAGTGCAAATGATTAATACAACAACAGATAATCTATGGACTACAATCTCCACCGACAAGGCGATTGTATATAACTGGTTTATACGCTGCTTCGCCATTAACCATGCTACAAATCCATTTATATACACTTACTTTGATTTAAGGTTAAGACACGAGATTGTTAAGGTATTTCGTAGAATTCGTTGTAAATCAAAATAACGGTAAAACGAACTCGCATGAACATGTCTGAAAAAGATACCGGAAAGGGGGGGGGGTTGTTTTGTTTTGTTTTGTTGCTTATTGGGGGGGGGGGGGGGCTGTGGTGTTTGATCATCTATTTTATGCTGACTCTATAGATGTTGTCAGGGTTGAGTGTTGAATGTCACAGGAATTATAACATACATGTACATGACACAGTTTTATTTAAAATACATGAGCTCGTTCGTTTTAATCAATTAGAATTGTAACAACTGTTTACCAAGGTGTGAAGCATTCGACTTCCCTTGATTAGCGTAACAACCCCATGAGATATGCTTATTTTTTTGCACGATTATTTACGTGCGAAAGCTTTTTGTTTTTGTTTGTTTGATTATTGTTTTACGTCACTCCACGATTATTTCACGTATATGGTGACGGCATCTGCCTGATGCATTGCATACAAATTTAGACCTTTGCAACGGACCCACCCGAAGCAGTGAGGGATCTTTTACGTGCCACGCCTACCGCGACACGGGACCTCGATTTTTACTGTCTCATCCGAAAGACAGAACACCGGTGTGCCCCGGGCGGGAGTCGAACCCGCGAACCTCTCGATCACGAGCCGAGCATCTTATCCACTAGGCCACACCGGCTTACGTGCGAAAGCATGTTATGGTATATGATTTAGTTTTGCCTTATGCATGCACATGTGTTGTGTGTATGTAGATCAGTGATCATAAGCACATGTTTAAACAATTTTAAATATAAGGCACCGTCCATTTGATATTCTGGGATGGGCCTGGGATTTTTTTGAAAAAAAAAAATCTTGCCCTGATTTTGACTTTAAAAAATAATCTTGCTCAGTTACACAGTGAAAAAAATAATAAGTCTCCAATAGACTAGTTTAATCTAAAATCATACTTTGGAAAAATATTAAGTGTTAAAACTCAATTTTCCTGGCAAATAACACAACAATTTATCTTATTATAATCTATTGTTCTTCTTCAGTTCAATCATAGACAAACCTACCATATTCGTTACTTCAGAGATTTATCAGTAGATAACTGGGATTTGTACGAGTACTTACTGCGCACCTTATAACAGATTTGTTTCTATATTGTTATTTTTTGTAATTTCATGTAGTCTATTCCAAAATTTAAACGATTCGACCTTATAGAGATGTTGGAAGATACCTCTAGCTACATGTACATGTATCTTGACGACATCTTGGTTATCGATAGTCCTGATTTTGAAAGATATATAGCGGACATATACCCACCTGAACTTCAGTGAAACAAAGACAATATTTGTGATACAGAAACACTTTTCTTGGACCTATACATTGAGATAATTAAGAATAAAATTCATATTAATATCTACGATAAACATGACGTTTTTTGATTTCCTGATGTAGATTTCCCTTAATCGGATATTTACAGATGTTCCTGCACTAATATTTTGGACTTTCATATAAGAAAATTACAAATAACGTTGGAACTTTCAACTCAGGGTTACAAGTATCATAAACTTAGAAAAGTCTTCGGAAATTGTTTCTGGTCCTATTCAGAACTTTAATCAAACTTTGAAAATACTACACTCCTCCAGGGCACCTGGTCTCACCTCTGAATTTCAGGGGTCCGTGAATGCCCACTGTGGTACATTGTTGTTAGTGCCATAGTCATGTGAAACCAGTTAGTTTCGTATTTTACATTAACGTCACTCTTATTCCCTTTGCAGTGTGGAGTTCTTAAAAAGTTTCCCGCGTAGGGTTTGACTTAAGTGTTATTATACCTTTTTCCCTGATGTTGTGTGGCTGTGGTACTTTCTAAACAGTGTTTGTTCACATTCATGTATATATACAGTGCTAAATTCTATTTGTTTCGTCTGTATTTAAGGGCATTCACGACGGGTGTGGCTAGCAAAAGAGGAGACGCTCACTCATTTGATTATACTGCTTTTGTGGAAAGTGTAAATTAAGGAAGGCCCATAAACCGGTTTACCATTCAAATTGATCGGCTACTATCATATCAATTCACCGTCCTAAGTCGGTTTCGCAATTGCACTTTAATCGATTTTTTGTGATGTTCTTGTGTCTGTTCTTTTTTCTTCATATTATTACATTATTCACATTGCATTTCCATGGTGATTTCTGTCATACGGCAGAGTCAGTTGCTTTTATTTTTTCTTTGAGTACTGTAATGTTTGTACTGGATATATGCCGAAAACAGTTCATGAGGGGTGGACAAGGAGTAGTATCAAACCCAGGTGAATTTTGCAGTGTGAAAAAAATTCTTGCTCTGGCTCTACTGAAAAAAATTCCCTTGAGGTTGAGGTTGAGGTAAAAAATAATCTGGCCGGGTTGAAAAACCCAGGCCCAGCCCAGATTATCCAATAGACGGTGCCTAATTGTATGTGTATTTACATGTAATACGCGAGTATGAACACGTATGTAAGATGCATATGCTATTAAGTTATCGCAATGTTTTGTTTTAATCATCTCTGTATTTTACAATCTGATAAAAGCCATACCTTTATTCCGCTTCTCTATTTGTCCCATTGCGGAGAATATGGCAAATAGAGAAGCGGAATAAAGATATGGCTTTTATCAGTTTGGGTATTTGTTATCTATACACATCAATAAATCTTCATCCTACCACACAGTATTCATTCTTTCTAAATATATGTTTGAAGATGATATTCTTTGAGATTACGTTTCCATGAAATGCTCAGTACAGTTCAGCGTACTGACTTAATGTTACAGTGGCGGATCCAGGATTTCCGAAAAAAGGGGGGATGTGTAAATATGTGGCCAAAGGGGAAAGGGGGGAAGGGAGCGCCCCCCTCTAAATCCGCCACTGGTTTCGATAGGCAACACTGGCAAAGTGCCAATAAAGAAAACGTTTCTGAATAGTCGCAATCATATATACACAGATACAGATACATTTCAATGATATTTAGGTTAAATTAAAATTTGCTTGCGTTTCAATAATTTTTGTCAGAGATATTCCCTTAGGACTTAGGAAATTCTTAAAATTAGCAGTTTCCGCACATTATCTCTGCAATTTATATTTGATATACTGATACATCTAAAGGATTTTAAGTCATGTTCAAAAATGGTTATGCTTGAATAATTTTTGTAAACTTTAATCCCCCTTGTACTTAGAAAATAGCAGTGTCCACTCATTATCTCAGGAACGGATAGAGATATTGAATTGATATTTTATACACAGATGCATCTTAAGGAAATCTAGGTCATGTTAAAATTTGGTTATGGTTCAATAATTTTGTCAGAATTATTCCCCTTGGAAATTTCTTAAAATTAAGAGTTTCCGCACATTATCTCTGGAACAATGAAGGTATTATATTTATATTTAATATAATGATACATCTTGAGTATATTTAGGTCAAGTTCAAATTTGGTTATGGTTCAATAATATTTTTTTAACATTTTATTAACTGTATGTAAACCCATTTACAATGTTCGATAGTATCCCAAGTCAGGATAAAATCGATAACAAAATATATGCTTATTTCATATACAGGATACATATATTAATGCGTAAATACAACGTGTAAGTACATATAAGTATATTTTCCTGTACACCGATGTAACACATTTTAAAAGGCAGGTGTTGAGATTACATTCGTCTATGCATTACAGATTTTACCTATGTATGCGATTACTTGCATTCATTTACAAATAAGCTAGTGTGGATATGGAAGCATAAATATGTACATCATACTTGTCGATATACAACTATACTTTTCATGTATTCAATCATATTCATTTATGCATAGATATTTAAAAGACTGTACCCTTGCACATTGAGATACACATACACATGCAAACATATAAATCACACAGATATGTGCATATGCAAAAAATATATACACATGCATGTATATACATACATACACAATTACATACATAGACACATGCAGACAAAACTAGACACATACATATCCACATACTCAAATACATATATACATATAAATATTCGCATACATGTATCTATGTTGTTATACGTATAGATATACATATATATATATATACCCGTATGCACACATGAACACACATGCATGCATATACATACATACACAAATACATACTTTAAAAATACATGAAAACAAAAAATTTCACAGGCGTACCTGCATAAATATGTATACATACATATATACATTCATTCATATACATTTGTATATAAAGAGCTATGTAAACATAAGATTAATAAGAGTTTGTGAAGAACTGTAAACCAATTTCCCGTTTTGTTTGTTTGTTTGTTTTTTTTATTTATTATTATTTTTTCTTTTTATTAACAAATGCCTGTTTACATATATCCCGCAAGATCCAGGCTATCTGCGGTGCTCTTTACATATGATTGTCTTATACTCAATACATTACAGTAATCAGACATGAATTAAACCGTTATGAGTTTTGTCAACCTTTCTGTAAAAATGTGTTTCCTGTTAATAGTAGTACCCCGTGAATATATAAATCAATCCCCGATATATCTTTCCCTCGTGGATATGAAAATTAATACAGTTATTAATTTCAATAATTTTTGTGAGAGTTATCCCCTTTGGAATTAGAAAATTTCTTACAATTAGCAGTTCTCTTTATTTTCTCAGGAACAGCTAGATATATTGTGAAAGTGAAATTAATAATATGTCACGTCTATCTTTTTATTCAAGCATTAAAATCGATTTTGAATTTGTACCATATTTAGACTATATCAGTAATGGTTTATATAGAACAAATTTGACCAGATTTCGTTGTTCATCTCATAATCTTAATATAGAAATTGGTTGACACCGAAATTTTAACGAGAGAACAGGCCTTGTACGCTTTGTGATGGTTTACATGTGGAAAACGAATATCATTTTGTATTAACATGTCTTTATACTATGATTTACGAGTAAAACATTTACCAAAATTTGTATTATCATGGCCAACATTGTATAAGCTTAAAACACTTTTTTGTAATAAGAAAAGGAAACATTGTATATCAATTGCAAATTATCTATATAACGCTTTTAAGATGCGATCACTTTATATAAGCAATTGATGATTGTATTTAATAATATTGAATATATATTGTTGCACCTCTATTGCTCACTTTTCATGTATTGTAAATATGTTGTCTTTGCTAGAAGCATTCTTTGTTTATGGCTAATCAAGTACAATAATATAACTGAATTGATAGTAATGGTATACAGATACATCTTAAGGATATCTAGGCCAAGTTAATAAGTTATGATTAGGATACCTGTCTTTGGCATATTCCTTTTGATTTTGTTTTTTGTCAGTTAATACTGATGTCTAAATTAAATGAAGACAAGTGACATATCTGTTAATCATTAGATGCATACTTCTGAAAGGAAAATTTTGTTTGCAATGTATACATGATGTATATCAACCAAACTACTTAGCCATTTTTGATGCAAAATCTGGAGTTTTACCAATTCTGTTCACCAATGAATTAATAACTGGGATTGGATTTTATCTAGTTTTATTCTATTGATAAATAGAATTAAACCATTCTGCATGAGAATTTATTTGAACGTTTGATAATGGAATAAATAAAAATGAAATATTTGACTTGAGTATATTATCAATTTATGGCGCCGGACCCCGGATAGCAACATTTAATGTCATTGTATCAAACATTCTGCGTGTATAGACCTAAGTCATACAGTAAGCCTAGCATCTAATGTTACACATTTCACAGTACTATGTGTGACTTTAGTGTTATGAGGTGATACTGATCACCATTGTATTCTGTATTCAGCTGATCCAGTACCTTATTACGACTAGTATATAAACAACCATCATCTTCTAGGCGCTGCATATCCCGATCTTATTATGACTAGTATATAAACAACCATCATCTTCTAGGCGCTGCATATCCCGATCTTATTACAAGTTTCGTTTACTTGAGAACGGTATTCAACTTCATATAAATTTTAACATAGGCGGATCTAAAAAAAAATTTGAAAGAAGGGGGGGGGGGTGTTTGCAGTCTCCCATGACAAATGTTTTGCACTATCGGTCTAGAAAGCGGGTACAGTCCTATAAATGGTCGAAAATGACCTTTTTTGGTAAAATTTTCAGACCACAGTGAGGTTGCAATCCTCTTTCCCCCTCTAAATCAGCCAATTTTTTAAAGATTTCAAATGACATTTGTATGGTAAAGTTTCGAATTTCAGTGAAATAAATAGTTAACAGTTTGGTCAGCTTGGTGAAACTTATATCAAATTAAATGGACAAAATCTATATGATATATTCAAACAAACTTTATTCGCAGATATTGCTCCATAATCTAAGGGTTGGATGTATCAACACCCAGTAGACAACTTTTCTTTTACAGTTTTATCTGAAAAAGGCACTCAACCCAGTACATAGAAAACTTATTACAAAATTTAGGATTTCATCCCATTACCTTAACGTAGAAAGGGGGCGTTACAACAATGAGTGTAGAACTAATCGAATCTGTAGTATGTGTAATAATAACGAAGTAGAGGACGGATTTCATTTTATACTTCTATGTCCTCACTATTCCGCATTAAGACGTTTATATATCAAGAATTATTATAGTCGTCACCCAAGTGTTTTAAATTAATACAACTATTAAGTACAAATAATAATAACGAACCTTTGCTATACGATTCAAACCCAATCACTATATTCATGCACTCTCCATATCTAAAAGTCATAATATCTATTGTATAGCAGATGTTTATATATGTATTGTATATATGTATGTATGTTTGTATACATGTATGTGCTGTTTTCATATTAGTCGTATGGCTCAAGGTAATAAAGAACTTGAACATATATAGGTATTTTACATCAAATAATTTGCCAATTTACCAAACACATGTATTTTATTTTATATAATTTGCCAGTTGTTCCAAACACAAGTATTTTTATCGTACAATTTGCCGGTTGTTACCTAACAGGCACTTCACATCACATAAATTGCGAATTGTTACATACACAAGTATTTTACATCATTTGATGTGTTTACTGTTCCTTACAAAAATATTTTGCACCATATATACCATATCGTCATTTGCATTATATACCATATCGTCATTTGCATAATATATATCATATCGCCATTTGCATCATATATACCACATCGTCATTTGCATAATATATATCATATCGCCATTTGCATCATATATACCATATCGTCATTTGCATCATATATATCATATCGCCATTTGCATCATATATACCATATCGCCATTTGCATCATATATACCATATCGCCATTTGCATTATATATATCATATCGCCATTTGCATCATATATATCATATCGCCATTTGCATCATATATACCATATCGCCATTTGCATCATATATACCATATCGCCATTTGCATCATATATACCATATCGCCATTTGCATCATATATACCATATCGCCATTTGCATCATATATACCATATCGCCATTTGCATCATATATACCATATCGCCATTTGCATCATATATATCATATCGCCATTTGCATCATATATATCATATCGCCATTTGCATCATATATACCATATCGCCATTTGCATCATATATACCATATCGTCATTTGCATCATATATATCATATCGCCATTTGCATCATATATATCATATCGTCATTTACATCATATATACCATATCGTCATTTGCATCATATATATCATATCGCCATTTGCATCATATATACCATATCGCCATTTGCATCATATATACCATATCGTCATTTGCATCATATATATCATATCGCCATTTGCATCATATATATCATATCGTCATTTGCATCATATATATCATATCGTCATTTGCATCATATATATCATATCGCCATTTGCATCATATATATCATATCGTCATTTGCATCATATATACCATATCGTCATTTGCATCATATATACCATATCGCCATTTGCATCATATATACCATATCGCCATTTGCATCATATATACCATATTGCCATTTGCATCATATATACCATATCGTCATTTGCATCATATATATCATATCGCCATTTGCATCATATATATCATATCGTCATTTACATCATATATACCATATCGTCATTTGCATCATATATATCATATCGCCATTTGCATCATATATATCATATCGTCATTTACATCATATATACCATATCGTCATTTGCATCATATATATCATATCGCCATTTGCATCATATATACCATATCGCCATTTGCATCATATATACCATATCGCCATTTGCATCATATATACCATATCGCCATTTGCATCATATATACCATATCGCCATTTGCATCATATATATCATATCGCCATTTGCATCATATATATCATATCGCCATTTGCATCATATATACCATATCGCCATTTGCATCATATATACCATATCGCCATTTGCATCATATATACCATATCGTCATTTGCATCATATATATCATATCGCCATTTGCATCATATATATCATATCGTCATTTACATCATATATACCATATCGTCATTTGCATCATATATACCATATCGCCATTTGCATCATATATACCATATCGCCATTTGCATCATATATATCATATCGTCATTTGCATCATATATATCATATCGCCATTTGCATCATATATATCATATCGTCATTTGCATCATATATATCATATCGCCATTTGCATCATATATATCATATCGTCATTTGCATCATATATATCATATCGCCATTTGCATCATATATACCATATCGCCATTTGCATCATATATGCCATATCGCAATTTGCAACATATATACCATATTGCCATTTGCTTCATATATATCATATCCTCATTTGCATCATATATACCATATCGTTATTTGCATCATATATATCATATCGCCATTTGCAGCATATATATCATATCGCCATTTGCAGCATATATATCATATCGCCATTTGCATCATATATACCATATCGTCATTTGCATCATATATATCATATCGCCATTTGTATCATATATACCATATCGCCATATACATCATATATATCATATCGTCATTTACATCATATATACCATATCGTCATTTACATCATATATACCATATCGTCATTTACATCATATATACCATATCGTCATTTGCATCATATATATCATATCGCCATTTGCATCATATATATCATATCGTCATTAGCATCATATATATCATATCGCCATGTGCATCAAATATACCATATGGCCATTTGCATCATATATACCATATCGCCATTTGCATCATATATATATTATCGCCATTTGCATCATATATACCATATCGTCCTTTGTATCATATATACCATATCGCCATTTGCATCATATATACCATATCGCCATTTGCATCATATATACCATATTGCCATTTGCTTCACATATATCATATCCTCATTTGCATCATATATACCATATCGTCATTTGCATCATATATATCTTATCGCCATTTGCATCATATATAGCATATCGCCATTTGCATCATATATACCATATCGTCATTTGCATCATATATATCATATCGCCATTTGCATCATATATATCATATCGTCATTTGCATCATATATATCATATCGCCATTTGCATCATATATATCATATCGCCATTTGCATCATATATACCATATCGTCATTTACATCATATATACCATATCGCCATTTGCATCATATATACCATATCGCCATTTGCATCATATATACCATATCGCAATTTGCATCATATATATCATATCGCCATTTGCATCATATATATCATATCGCCATTTGCATCATATATACCATATCGCCATTTGCATCATATATACCATATCGTCATTTACATCATATATACCATATTGCCATTTGCATCATATATATCATATCGCCATTTGCATTATATATATCATATCGCCATTTGCATTATATATATCATATCGCCATTTGCGTCATATATACCATATCGCCATTTGCATCATATATATCATATCGCCATTTGCGTCATATATATCATATCGCCATTTGCATCATATATACCATATCGCCATTTGTATCATATATACCATATCGCCATATACATCATATATATCATATCGCCATTTGCATCATATATATCATATCGCCATTTGCGCCATATATCATATCGCCATTTGCATCATATATACCATATCGCCATTTGCATAATATATATCATATCGCCATTTGCATCATATATATCATATCGCCATTTGCATCATATATATCATATCGCCATTTGCGCCATATATATCATATCGCCATTTGCATCATATATACCATATCGCCATTTGCATCATATATATCATATCGCCATTTGCATCATATATATCATATCGCCATTTGCATCATATATATCATATCGCCATTTGCATCATATATATCATATCGCCATTTGCTTCATATATATCATATCGCCATTTGCATCATATATATCATATCGCCATTTGCATCATATATATCATATCGCCATTTGCATCATATATATCATATCGCCATTTGCATCATATATATCATATCGCCATTTGCATCATATATACCATATCGTCATTTGCATCATATATATCATATCGTCATTTGCATCATATATATCATATCGTCATTTACATCATACATGTATATACAGTATCGCCATTTGCATAATATATATCATTTAGCCATTTACCAGTTATACACTACACAGGTAATGAATATGATAAAATTTGCCAATGAGCTTTGCCGTCTGTTATCATTTTAGGCGGCGCTTGTGTACTTTGAGTTAGAAACGACGTTGAACGTTAGCAACCTTATGACGTCATAATAAGGCTTCATTGTTCTTTACGTCATTTTTGTGGGAATACGTTTTATTTCCTCCCTTAACATTAGGATCCATTGTCCATTGTTCCCTACACGTATTTGAAATCATATAATTTGTCAGTTGTTCCTTAAACAAGTATATGTATAGTTTTGCAAAACACTACTTTTTTCGCAGATGTTTTCCACTCTGTCATCAAACTTGTTATTATTGGCCATTGCCCTTCAAAGATACTTAAAAATATGAAGACTCCTAAAGAAACAAATGGATTTATTCTGGAAAAAAGTAGCCGTCGTGGTTATTGTAGCAACTGGCATTCTATTAACTGGCCCTACCACCATATCATCAGGAATGTATCCACTGACTTTAGTTTATAAAGTCCGTAATATCTCGGGATCCAGCTGTTTCACTGCAGGTAAACAGTGTCTATTTCTAGAACCATTGTATTATAGTAACATATCTTTTGTGGTAGTAGCTAATCTTTTAGTGACTGTAGCATTGTACATTCCTCTCGGATGTGTTATATATAAAACTTTCCACACGAAACGAATTAGGAGAAAGTCAAATACTAAACAATGGGAGGTACCGTCCGTTAGGCGGCGCTTGTGTACTATCGATTAGTAACATCGATTGGAGTTAGCAGCCTTATGACGTCACAATAACGTACCATTGTTCTTTACGTCATTTTTGCGGGAATATGTTTTATTTCCTACCTAAATATTAGGACCGCAGTTAATGGCGGTATCTCCCATTTTCTATTGACAACATATTAAGATCTCAAGGAGAAAGTACAAGTGGTTCTAATACAACAAGAAAGGCGATGAACTCTGAGGAAGAAATGTACAGGGATAGAAAAATAGGAAGAACGAAAAAGCCCATTCATGGTATTTGCAGTGCTGGTACACTAGGAATAAAGTTGATCTCTAACAATGGCTTTTGTAGTGCTAATGCAAATACACAAACACTGAAAACTGAAAAAGTTGTTTTTCATCAATAAGGAGAGAAACACCAGAAACTATCTATAATACTACGTTTCTTGCCATTATCATTTTTTTCTGTGATTCCGTATGTGCCATTCTGTGTTGTAATGATGATTATTACGACAACAGATGATCTGTCATGCTCTTATTTCTGAATTTACTTGGGGTGGTAAATAAAAAAATGTATTTACCACCCCCCAAGTAAATTCAAAATCAGAACATGACAAATCTATGGTACATGATCTCCATAGAGAAGCCAATTGCATATAACTAGTTTATACGCTGCTTCGCCATTAACCATGCTACAAAATCCATTTATAACACTTATTTTGACTTAGGTTAAGGCTAGAGATTGTCAAAAAATTCCGGCGTAAATAAATAAATAAATAAAATCGGCCTGACGGACTCGCAAAACAGGACTGAAGGATTTATGGGAGGGGTGGGATTTCGACAATGAGATAAAGGCCTAAGAAAAGTGAGGGGTTCGAAGGCTAAGGAACTATACTTATAGGAAATATTGTTATCAATGAATAGAAAATTTCTCTAACTAATGTCCTTGCCACCTTTCTCTTAATGATATTTCAAGTGGAATAAGAAGTCCTTGTGGGATGTAGGGTAGGACACCGGTAATAATACCGTCTGATATTAGCGGTGGACCAATTTTAAGTTTATACCGGTACTCTTAATACCGATGTTTTAATAAATGTTCTTGTTGTTTGAATATCTAACGCTTAAATTACAAGCTCACATCAGCAACTGAGGTCGCTTCGCTACACGGGGTAGAGCAGGCAGACATCGAAATCAACTGCGGTAAAACACTGTTAAAACATTACCAGAAAAGTTATATAGAAATATAGAATTATTGTGCCTTTTGTTACAAAATGATGATATCACAGAGGAAATATCAGGTATTAAAACTGATGAGTGCAACAGGGAAATAGTATTATATCCTGCATTTCGGACAAAAACTAGTATTGATGTCTCCGGTATTGCATTTCAATGAGTCCCAACAACTTCAAGGTTATGTGAATTACTACTTAAACCACTCATCAGAATTGTATCAATTTCACACAAATATTCTATGGCACAGCAACAAAGGTAACTCAAGGTCATTTCTGTCAGGGTCAGTGTCACTCAGCATATATCTCTATAATATTGGGAGAGATCTCATACTTCTTAAACTTCTGATCAGTATTGCATAATCGTATCCAAGAGAACAAGCTAATCAAACATTAATGAGACCGGCTGGACAGACGGAAAAATATAATTCAAAGGCTGGATCTGTAGTCAAAAATCAAAGAAATTACAAAACAATCGCAAATTGTTAAGTGGTTAAAGGCATCAAAATAGATAAATAAATAATAATAAATGTTTAAAAAGTCAAAAATTTGATTTTGGTATGGAACCAAAAACAACAGCACTTCGTAAAAACATCCCTATAGATCACTGGTGCATTCAACTTGTTGATCTATGCAATTGGCGTGAAGGAGTTTGTCAAAGAGGGTCCCTTCTGAGGCATATGCCACCCTACCCAGGATCCATGCCTTGATTGATCTGGCTGAAAAACAACACGTGTGGGGGACCTAGGGTATTCATCAGATTCATCAAAATCACTTAATTGGTTCTGGAGAGGCTGAAACTGTGGAAAGCTAACAAACGACAGACTATACACTATGAAAATAGCTCACTGGAGCTATCAGCCTTAGTAAGGTAAAACTGAATGCATTAAAACAACTTTAAATGATACAGGCAATAAGGCACATGAAAATAAAATGATTTTGGATTTTAACATATCATAAACTATATTGGCATATCATTTTAGATAACTGTGATGCACTTAGTTTTTAATTCAATGCATCCATCTGAAGAATAATATTTTCAATAAGGATTACCCCCCCCCCTATCTCCTTTAACCTATTTTGCCTCACTCTCGATCCACCCTTGGAGCACTCTGCACAGAGAAAACACAAATTTAATTGAGGCCCACAGTACATAATTCCTAACAAGTTTTATTAAATTTTTCAAATAGTTCTGAAGAAGAAGTCTGTCAAGCTCAATTTTTTATGAAACTGTCCCCAGAATTCCTCCCCCCCCCTTCTTTTTGTTAATCTGAAAAAGTTAAAACTTCATCTAAAAGACCTTGTACTAAACATACGCACTGACTTCAAATATTACAAACCATAACAAAGGCAAGAACTGTTAGAAGACAACAAAGCTTGTTGGAAATGAGTGCTAATTTTCAAAGAGAATAAATGAAAAAGCAGATTATCCAGGAAACAGTATTTCTCTACCTCATAAAGATATCAGAAAAAGATGTGTAAAGAGGATAAAGCCAAGGTTAAGGTTTTAAAAAAGTATGTCAAGGTCTAAAGTCAAGCTCACTGGGTCAAATGTCATGGTACCAATTGGAAGCCCTGGTCATGAGGAATCCATATATGGAATATCAAAGCTGTATTTTTCCTGTTCGAAAGATACAGCCCAGGTTAAAGTTTTGTCCATGGACTCTGACGATGACAATGCCAGGGGGTATGCTATTAGTTTTCTGGACTTTCGTCCCCACAAGCTAAAAACTAATACAAGGCAGAAAAAAAACCAATGTACCATCCCTATAGCTCATTTCACACACTGACTTAGGTGTAAAAAATAACTAGAGCAACCCCTAGCGTTGGATCAAGGTCATGACACACCCTTGGGTCCTAAGTATCAATTCTGTGAAATATTATTGAAATCCATGCACACAGGAAAAAGTAATGGCCGGAACAAGGTTTTATTCACTTTGCATGTTGTGACCTTGACCTTTGACAGTCAAGGTCATAACACGCTTGGTTGCTAAGTAACAATTCTGTGAAATATTATTGAAATCCATGCACAGGGGAAGAAGTTATGGCCCGGACAAGGTTTTACTCACTTTGCATGTTGTGACCTTGACCTTTGACCTATGACCTTGAGTCAAGTGTAACAATTCTGTGAAATATTATTGAAATCCATGCACAGGGGAAGAAGTTATGGCCAGAAGAAGGTTTTACTCATTTTGCATGTTGTGACCTTGACCTTTGACCTATGACCTTGGGTCAAGTGTAACAATTCTGTGAAAAATTATTGAAATCCATGCACAGGGGAAAAAGTTACCGCCCGAACAAAGTTTTAATCATTTTGCATGTTGAGGCCTTGACCTTTGACCTCGGGTCAAGGTCATGGCAAACCTTTGGGTCCTAAGTAACAATTCTGTGAAATATTATTGAAATCCATGTACAGGGCAAGAAGTAATGGCCTGGACAAGATTTTACTCACTTTGCATGTTGTGACCATGACCTTTGACCATGGGTCATGGGTCATGACACACCCTTGGGTCCCAAGTAACAATTCTGTGAAATATGATTAAAATCCATGCACAGGGGAAGAAGTTATGGCCCGGATAAGATTGTACTCACTTTGCACATGTGACCTTGACCTTTGACTGATGACCTTGGGTCAAGGTCATGATGCATCCTTGGGTCCTGAGTAACAATTCTGTAAAATATCATTGAAATCCATGCACAGGGAAAAGAGGTTGTGGCCCGGACAAGGTTTTACTCAGTTTACATGTTGTGACCTTGACCTTTGACCTATGAACTTGGGTGAAGGTCATGACACACCCTTGTATCCTAAGTGACAATTCTGTGAATTATTATTGAAATCCATGCACAGGGGAAGAAGTTATGGCCCGGACAAGGTTTTACTCACTTTGCATGTTGTCACCTTGACCTTTGAGCTATGACCTTGGGTCAAAGTCATGACACACCCTTGAATCCTAAGCAATAATTCTTTGAAATATTATTGAAAGCCATGCACAGGGGAAGAAGTTATGGCCCGGACAAGCTTATCCCGGACGGACAATGCCATAACATAATACGCCCTGTCTTATGAGGGGCGTATAATAATGCAACCCTCTATAAGTTGTCTTGTCTTAATATATGTGGTATATAGATATCTTTGCCATGTCTTAAAATTCGAAATGTTAACAAACTCAAAATCTTGATTAACTTTATTCATTGAGTAAACACGATGGGTATGAGAACTACTATAGTGAACTACTAGATCCAGTCATTGTGGACTACTAGATCTCTAACTGTTGTGGACTACTAGATCTCTAGCCATTCTTTCATATAAACACAGTTAGTAGGTGACACTATACCACCCTCGTAACACTGCTCAAACACCTGAAATACAACAATGCTAACTTTATCTGGGGTATATACGAAACATTTATGTCATGGATTTAAAATGAAGAGACTCAGTTTACTTCAAGATATCACAAAAAACTTTTCTCAATTTAACTTTTAACATTTCATTCTCCATGCATAATATAGTGGCAGATTGTAGAGTATTTAACTTGTTTGTAATTAAATACTAGCATTATTCAACTAACTAACCACTTTCCAATTCCAACTTCCTAGCGGATTTCCTGTGATTCCAAAACAAAATGGCAGTATAAGGGGACATACGCTACTATGCATGGATCTCATCAATCATTACGGAAGTGGGTTTTTATGAATAAATGACTGTTTAACTTAGATCTGTTAAAATTAAATTGTCCATATGACTGTGTCTTCATGATTTCAGGAGTTGTAGCTTGTAGTACTAAGAGAAATTAGTCAAATTTGGTTGTATTTTGACAGATATTAAGCCGGTTTGTCATCTGTATCTCTAGGGTCCCCTAGCAAAAATCAAATGCGACAATTCTTAAAATGCCGTCCACACTGTATTAAGTAATTTTCTTACTGGATATAAGTCGGCAGTTTGACCCGATGATCCGTATTTGCTAATATTATGTGCTACCTTTGTGTTAATTAATTAACGTTTAGTGATATCAGGGACGTTGACATGGCTAATTCAAACATTTCTTTTTCCCCTTTTTATCTTCATTATTATTATTTTTTTTTATTTATTTATTTAATTTTTTATTTATTTTTTTTTGTAAAGTTTTCAGTCAGACACTATGTTGTCCAGCTGTGATTTACTTGTAGAATTATAAATATACATAGTTGTTCCAAATTCTATGATCACCGATATTACTTAAACAGTTTCTTAAGATTATTAAACAAATGTTGGAGAAATGGCTGTGTAAATTCAAAAAATATGTTCAAGAAAAAAAGGGGGGCTCTGCAACTCTCAAAAAGTAAAAGGGACGTATAGAATATATAGAATATATATTACTGCCCAGAATGGACAACATATATCCCTTTCATTAAGAACATACTGTCTTTCAGGCTGCCAGCAAGTTAAGTATTTGATCATAACCTTTAAAGAAATTATTCCAGGGGCCGTAATTCCGTCAAAAATATGTGGACCGTAACGAAACTTGAAATTGATCTGTAACTCATGGTGGTATACTCACACACCAAAAATTGGATGAATATCTACAAGCGTTTAGAAAAAAAGTCTGGAAAACTGCCATTTTAAAGAAATTTTCTAATTCCAAGGGTCGTAATTCCGTCAAAAATCAGTGGACTGAAACGAAACTCGAACTTGAACTGTAACTCATGGTGGTATACTCACACACCAAAAATTGGATGAATATCTAAAAGTGTTTAGAAAAAAAGTCCGGAAAACTGCAATTTTAAAGAAATTTTCTAATTCCAAGGGCCGTAATTGTAATTCCGTCAAAAATCAGTGGACCGAAACGAAACTTGAAATTGATCTGTAACTCATGGTAGTAGACTCACACACCAAAAATTGGATGAATATCTACAGGCGTTTAGAAACAAGAGGCCCAAGTGGGCCTATATCGCTCACCTGAGTACCTATATTATCAGTCATGCATGAAGGAAGAATTCATTTATTTTTGCATTAATGTGACTAAGTCAACACAGATGTTGAAAATATGTCAAATTTTATTTCAGGCTAGAATAAAAAAACAACACTTTTTTGCACATCCATTCAGGTGATTTTGATATTAAGCATTTCCTTTGTCTCTGCAAGAAGTCATTCAGGGCAACAAGTTAGTCATTTTCTTTAGGTGGGGCCTTTTGTTGACTGATTTCAAGTCTGGGTCATGAACAATTGTTTCAAATATTGTCCAGATCTAACTTAAAATTGCCTAATTTCATATGTTGAGTGTTGAGAAACATCTAAAAACTTATTTAGATGTGTAAAGAAATGAAAAAAAAATTTTGACCACAGCTTGATTTGAACCGCTACTCTCCATATTTCAATTACCAAGTGGTATATGTACTATTGTGAGAACTGCTTTTTAGACATGGTGGCATTATCTGTTAACCAATTTGGATGAAATTTACCAAATTGATAGAGGACTTTTAGTACTTCATGTATTCCATGTTTCATTAAAATCTTTCATGTGGTATAACAGCAGAAGTGAAAAATGTGAATGAATTGTTCCTATACACCCTCATTTGGAAGTCTTAAAAAATTCATAGAAAATCAAAAAATTGAGATATTGACAAAATTCTTTCAAAGTAACAATCCTTACCATAATTATGATCACAATAGTCCATAAGAAATCATCATTATCAATTTACTAGGAAATATGACACTTTTTTCTGCATTGAATCACCAAGTCCAAAGAAATGTCGAAAAAAATTCTAAAATTTGATTTTGGAAGGGAACCAAAATGACAATACATCTTCACTCATCCCTCTAGATCATTTCTATGCATTCTGTTTGTCTCTGTATACAGCCCGTATGAAAAAGAATATTGTTAAACGAGGGAACTCTTTTGTGACCTACTCTTGACTATGGTGGCGCCACCTGTAAAGAGGTCTGGACGAAAACAACAGAATTTGAAGAGGATCATAAGTGACTTATTTCTACCAAGATTTATTAAAATCCTTCAAACAGTTTTGTAGAAAAAGTTGAAAATGTGAAAAATGGCCAACCCCCCCCCCCCCCCTTTTTTTTTTTGGAAGTCTTAAACGTAAAATTCCTAATTTCATATTTTGAGTGTTGAGAAACATCTAAAAACTTATTTAGATGTGTAAAAGAAAAAAAAAAATTTTTTTGACCACAGCTGGATTTGAACCGCTACTCTCCATATTTCAATTACCAAGTGGTATATGTACCATTGTGAGACCTACTTTTAGACATGGTGGCATTATCTGTTAACCAATTTGGATGATCCGCACAAAAAACAAAACCTTTGAAAAGGACTATGAGTACTTGCATCCTACCCAGTTTTATCACAATCCTTCAAGTTGTTCTGTAGATCAAGTTGAAGATATGAAAAATTGTCCCCCCCCCCCCCCCCCCCCTTTTCTTGGAAGTCTTAAAAAATTCATAAAAAATTCAAAAATCGAGATATTGAAAAAATTCCTTCACACCAGCATTCCTTACCATAGAAATGATTAAATGAAACCAAATGAATGCATCAATGTTTACTAAAAGAAAATAATAACTCTTTAATGCATTAAAATAACAAAGTCCAAAATAAAAATGAAAAAACGTCAAAAATTTGATTTCGGAATGGAACCAAAAATATCAACACTTCTTCCCATATGCCTCTATCTCATTCCTATGCAGTCGGTTTGTCGCTGTATGCACCCGATCTGAATAAGAAGTTTGTCAAAGGAGGGTACCCTCTGTGACCTACTTTTGTCTGTGGTGGTGCCACCTGTTCATGGATCCTGACAAAGATGACCACATTTGTCGGGGACCTTGAGTATTTGATGCATGCCAAGTTTCATTGAATTCCAGCAAGTGGTTCCGAAGAAAAAGTTCAAACTGTGAAATGTTTACACCAATTATCCCACCCCCCCTTTTTCTTGAAAGTCTTAAAAAATTCATAAAAAATCCAAAACATAAAATATTGAAAAATTTTCTTCGCAGTAGTATTTCTTACCATCAAAATGATCAAATTAAACCAAATTAATGCATCAATGTTTACTAAAAGAAAAAAATACCTCTTTTCTGCATTAAAATTACCAAGTACAAAAAAACGTCAAAAATTTGATTTCGGAATGGAACCAAAAATAACAACACTTCTTCACACATCCCTCTAGATCATTCCTATGCATTTGGTTTGTCTCTGTATGCCCCCGGTCTGAAGAAGAAGTTTGTCAAAGGAGGGTACCCTCTTTGACCTACTTTTGCCTGTGGTGGCGCCACCTGTTGATGAATCTGGATGAAAAACAACAACACTTGTAGGGGACCATGAGTACTACATGCTTATCAAGTTTCATCAAATTCTGTTCAGTGGTTCTGGAGAAGAAGTCGAAAATGTGAAAAGTTAACGACGGACGACGGACGGTGATTGATCACAATAGCTCACTTGAGCCTTTGGCTCAGGTGAGCTAAAAAAAGTCCGGAAAACTGCCATTTTAAAAGAAATTTTCTAATTCCAAGGGCTGTAATTCCGTCAAAAATCAGTGGATCGAAACGGAACTCAAACTTGATCTGTAACTCATGGTAGACTCACACACCAAAAATTGGATGAATATCTACAAGCGTTTAGAAAAAAAGTCCAGAAAACATGTGTGTGACTGATGGACAGACGGTTGGAGTGCAAACCTATAGTCCCCTTCAGCGATGCCGGTAGGGGACTAATTAAGTTGCCCCAATCAACGCAAAGATAACACATGACACTTGCAAATACGGATCATTGGGTCAAACTGTCGAGTTATATCCAATAAGCCAGTTACGTAATACAGTACGGACGACATTTTAAGGAATGTCGCATTTGAATTTTGCTAGGGGAACCTGGAGATACAGGAGACAAATCGGATTAACACCTGTCACAAAATATGACCAAATTTGAATAATGCATATTAGTACCACAAGCTACAACTCATGAAAACAAGAAGACACAGCCATATCAATGATTTAATTTTAACAGATCTATGCTAAACAGTCATTTATTCATAAAAAACCCATTCCTGTAATGATCGATACCGCCATTTTGTTTTTGGAATCACTGGAAATCCGCTGGGGGGGCACAGAACTGGAAAGTAGTCAATTAAAAGCAAAAAAAGATGTCATAGCCAGGTCCATAGTGGCCTTGAACTTGTGACAGGGTTATGAAAAATACATTCCCAAGGAAACATTCTTATCAAGAAAATCTTAATCCTAAGGAAGCATCTAGAAGTTAAGGGGCAAACAATCCTGTTCAGGATGGGAGATTGCAATCTGAATCATAATATGATTGGTTGGTTGATTTGTGTTTTACGTCGCTTTCAACAATATTTCAGTTATATAACGACATGGAAGCAGGAGGTTACCAATCTCTTAAACATAGTGGCGCAACCTGGGAATCAATCATAATATGTAAAGCAAAGAATCAACCAGTAGTAAAACATTGCCGATTGACAATCTTAAAGTTTTTGGTAGACACAATGGACTTCACTGAATATCTATTGATGATATTATGTATGGTTCCTTTTTCACAACAATAGTATGATTTATAAGTCTTAAAAAACAAATATGTGCATAAGCAGCACAACTTACAGGGCAAGCTCCACAGGGCATTCTCATTAACCCTGTAGGTGATACTAAAAGGTTAACAGATCTGTAAAGTTTGACTTGGCTTTCACCATCTGATCTCCCTGCACTGGCAACAATGGACCGTTCTACTTTTCCATCATAAATAAGAGTATCAAGAATTGTTTCAATGTCCTCTTTTGAAAGCTGCACCTGATGAAGAAAACAGATCACTCAATCATATCAATCATGAAGTATAACCATTCATGGTCTGGGGCCAATTGTTTGAAACTTTAACCGCTGATTTAGCTAACCAATGGTTAAATTTCAACTGACTATATCTTTGAAAAGTGAAGGCATTAAGTCATTGTCTATGTACTGATTTATAGAATATTAAACAAGCTTTGTAAAGTTATTTAAATTTTTATACAGAAATCATATAAATTAAATTAATTGTTTCTCAAACTTTAACCACTGGTTAGCTTAACCGGGGGTTAAAGTTTTGAACAACTGGCCCCTGATGCTGAGTTGAGAGATTAAGAAATTGAGATATTCTCAGCATATGTCTCTTACAAGTATTTATACACCAATCTTTGGTGGTAGCTGACTTTTAAATAACAATTAGAGGGTAAAATAATATGAAAAGTAAAATTTTTTTCTGTTGAATATCTTCAGATCATGAAAAGCTTTAAAAAACAATTTGTTTTGCAACACACTACAGTGGATTTAGATAATGACACACTATTTCCCACCAACCTTGCTTATACCTAACTCTGATATATATTTCCATACATCATCCAAGGGACAAAATGAGCCATTTCTTTGAGCAATGGGGTCTGCATTAGAATCTCTGGAAAGTGTTGCCTGAAAATAAACCATTATGTTAAATTATAATCAGTATAGTAACTAGAGCATGTTTGTAAAACATATGCCCCCACATAGGCTTAATTCATTGCAGCAACAAATTTTTTTAAACTATCATTTTCATGGACCATAAGTCCTATAAATATTTTAAGTAGTGCAGTATTGCCTTTTGACATACTGACCCTCAAATCTAAAGGCACCGTTTGCTTTCAATAAGATTTTGAATTACCTCTAATTATAAGAACTTGACCTATGAAATATGAGAAATATAATTAAATTCTGATGAGCATTTAATATTACATGATAGTATTGACCTTTGACCTTATGACACCCAAATCAATAAGAGGGTTCTTCCTCTCTTGATAAGTAAGCATATTTCCAAATTTGGTTTGAATATGATGAAAAGTACTTGAGTTATCATCCTGAAACCAATAATTACTGTCTATTTTCATCAGCTGTGACCTTGATTTTTGACATTTTGACCCCAAAATTAATATGTTTCTTCCTCTCTTGAGTTATCATTCGGACACAAATAATAATAGTCTATTTTCAGCTGTGACCTTGACCTTTGACTGTTAAACACCAAATCTACAGGGTTCTTCCTTTCTTGATAAGTATATATCCAACTTGGGTTTGAATATGTTGAAAGGTACTTGAGTTATCATCCCGAAACCCATGTGTGATGGAAGGACAGGACAGACCGATGAAAGAACAAACAAATCAAACACTTAATGCCCCCTGCCATACCAGGTGGGGGCAAAAAAATCTTTCTGTTACTTAATTAAATAATACAAGCATTATAGTATGAATTTCTCAGTTACTTAAATAGTATAATCACTTTCGAAAGAATCTTTGTGTTTCTTAATAAAATAATATAACCATTATAGAAAGAATCTTTCAACTACATAGTCCAAATCTTTCTGTTACATGATTATAATGAAAACTTAGTAGGAGCATTGAAAAATGTTTAAACATAGCCACCAGTATGACTACTGTTAGCATAGCCATCATGTTATCTAGTTTGAACATGACCACCATGGTGACTATTTTCAGTATAGCCACCGTGATGACTATTGTAAGCATAGCCACCATGACTATCTACCATGATGACTATTGTAAGCATAGCTACTATGATGACTATTGTAAGCATAGCTACCATGATGACTATTGTAAGCATAGCTACCATGATGACTATTGTAAGCATAGCTACCATGATGACTATTGAAAGCATAGCCACCATGATGACTATTGTAAGCATAGCTACCATGATGACTATTGAAAGAATAGCCACCATGATGAC
Organism: Pteria penguin; assembly: GCA_035048485.1. Taxonomy (NCBI): domain Eukaryota; kingdom Metazoa; phylum Mollusca; class Bivalvia; order Pterioida; family Pteriidae; genus Pteria; species Pteria penguin. The sequence continues at coordinate 8,784,399 of CM068587.1, read as the reverse complement.
TATTGTAAGCATAGCTACCATGATGACTATTGTAAGCATAGCTACCATGATGACTATTGTAAGCATAGCTACCATGATGACTTTTGAAAGCATAATCACCATGATGACTATTGTAAGTTAGCCACCATGATGACTGTAGTAAGCATGATCACCATGACCACTATTGTAAGCATAGCCACCATGATAACTATTGTCAGCATAGCAACCAGGATGACTGTATTAAGCATGATCACCATGATGACTATTGTCAGCATAGCCACCGCGATGACTATTGTAAGCATAATCACCATGATGACTATTGAAAGCATATCCATCATTTTGACTGTAGTAACCACCATAATGACATTTTTTTAAACATATTGATAATGATGACTATTTTGAATGTGAAATGGGTCCTTAGAACAACTACAGCTGATATTCTAATATCCAGTGAAGATGTGATGTACCGTTCAGGAGAACTGGCAATACATGTACAAATGTATTAGGATTTTAATAATGGATACTGTGCACCTTTTGGTCTAGGTATTAGTAATTAAGGGAAGCTACTGGGTACCTTCTGTTCTAGGTATTTGTATACCATGTATAAGGGAAAATAATGTGTACCTTTTGTTCTAGGTATTTAAGACACTGCTGATTCAGGACATCTACAAACTCTGATTCAAAGTCTTGGTCACTATACCAAGCACCACCGGTCACTGAGCGGTCAGGTTCCACATCATACAGCATATAAACCTTCTTCTTGGATGCCTATCAATGCAAATAAAATGTCTGAGACTAAATGACAATGACTATAAAGAGCTACAACAATTGTAACAGGACAAATGACCACTACAGCAGAAAAGCATACCGGGGCATATAACAGGACAATTGACCACTACAGCAGAAAAGCATACCGGGGCATATAACAGGACAATTGACCACTACAGCAGAAAAGCATACCGGGGTATATGACAGACTTGTGTCATGGGTAACAATTATGTAAAATTTGAAGCAGATTTTACAATACAACTTGGTGTCTCAAAGTTGCTTAAGTTGAAATTCTATTTATCTTGAAGTCAAGTTCAAGTCCTAAAGGTTTTTTTAATTTTTTTTACGAATTTACTTTGGTTAAGTTGAAGTCTGTTAAGTTGAAAATCTGCTAATGTCAAAGGCATTTTGAAGTTCCCAAACTGTTTTCTATATATTTCATAATCAATATCAAATCAAAATCAATCTTTGTCTCAGATTGTCACTGTTTGCACAAACAAATTGATTAACAAGGAAATAAAGGTGGAATAAATGCAAACAACCCGTTATCTCAGCAGGGTTTACAATAAAAGTTGGGTGTTTGACCACGAAGACATTTCACCATGAATGACACTGATAAGAAAATTGGATTTCTTTGACCCTTGTCATTTTAAGATATGCACATCTCATTAGTTAAAACATCTTCATTTAGGGCAGATTACAGTAGGTAGAAAACAGCAACTTGATTACATGTATTGGATAAGTAATTCAGATTAACAGTTAACATTTAGATGGTATATAAATGCAATACACAGACATAAGATATCAAAGTATACCAGGTAAACATATACATGTACATTTCTATGCCTTTTTAGCCATTTGACTACCAAGGGAATAAGATATTTGTTTAGTAAAAAGTACACCTATATAACAATAGCATGAATAGGAATGAAATTTTATGACTGGACATGAATGTGGGTTAGAAAACGACATGCCAATAAAGTCTACATAGAAAATGACATGTCAATAAAGTCTACAAGAAGAAAATTCAGTCTGCCACAATGTATTCTTGTTATATACAGTAATTACCCATGTATAATGCGACATTTTTCAATTTCAAGGGTGTGCATTATACAAGAGGACCAAAATATGTCAAGTTTTTTTTTTCCCAAGGCTTTGTACATAATGATTTGACCACTAAAATGTCAGCATCTCCTAAAATCACACATAGAAATTAATCTACCATGGAATGAATACACAGTCCTTTGTTTTCATATGTCTGATAATTCAGACGATTTATGTATTGATGTTTTACTTGAATTTTTACAATTTTAATTGTAAGTTACACTGAATGTGGGTTTGATGTTTAATAAGATCATAGAATTACCAGTAATTAGTCCATGGTATACCTTTCAGTTAGATATCCGCTATGCTGGGTATAAATGTCACCTTCTAAGAATACCTGGCCAACCGACTGCTCAGCACTGTACACACACACATCAATCAGACAAAAAGTGTTAAATTAAAAAAAACAACAACATGGAGTATAATAAGCATGAAGGTATATAGCGTATATCTCTAACTTTAACCGAGACAAATTTAATTTGTTAATGTCCTATGGTAACTATATTATTATAATTATGAGTACTGGTATAATTAATCTAGTTATTGATATATTCAGATGGATGAATTTATTTGGGTCATATAAAGATGTCCCTGAATCTTGTCCAGTTTGTATTAATTACTGTGTGAAAAATGGAGAGGGTTGGATGATTCATGCTACTGTACATTAACAACAGGAATGTTAGCTTCATGGCCACTCACTATTTATCAACTTTTTTAAACTGCACTTTATATGAGGGAAGTAGGCTTTTTCTGAATTTTTTCTCTCTGTCGATTTTTGGGGGATGGCATCATACATGGGTAATTACGGTACATCAAAATACCTGCAAATCGCAGATGTCTTCTCTCATAGCAAATAATTAATAATGGTCATTATGCAATCTAATTAAAATCAGATCTTTTCATATCGCTACGATATTCTCCGCTAGAAAAGGCGAAGAATATCATAGCTATATGAAAAGATCTGATTTTAATTAGATTGGTCATTCTGCACATCTCTTTTTTTTTTTTGTTGCTGCTACAAAATAAGCACACAAGAGGGCATATATTCTAAAAACATACTGCAGTTAATACACCAACCCACTATTCACAAAGCATGCTGGACACATGGCAAAATGAATCACTGAAAACAAATACATCAATATAGTCCTGCTTACTCTTTAAGGTCCATTTTACAAACCTTCCATCTAACATGATTCATTTACCTGTCTGTGTTGTAAGACAAGTAAAATGTTTTAATAAAAAGCATGTAATAAAAGAAAATCAAACACCTTTTTTTTTTCAAACATGGTAAAGATAATACTTGAAATCTGGACAAAATTAACAAACTGAGAATGAGTATGATATCAAGTAAACAAACTGAGAATGAGTATGATATCAAGTAAACAAACTGAGAATGAGTATGATATCAAGTAAACAAACTGAGAATGAGTATGATATCAAGTAAACAAACTGAGAATGAGTATGATATCAAGTAAACAAACTGGGAATGAGTATGATATTAAATAAACAAGCTTACAGCTACAGATTTGACGGCTTTTATCAGTTTCTTGCTCTCCAGATTTTTGAGAATCTTATTCACTTGTGTTAAGAGAAGATTGCATTTATAACGAATGTCTCGAATCCATATGCCCTTATTTCCTGCTTCTTTAATGATCTGGTACACCAACTTCTCCTGGTTATCTCCACCTTTCATTTGACTGAAAATAAATCAAGGAGAAATCGTTGTCTAATTAGCATTAATTTTTGTGTTTTGTTTGTTTTGTTTTATTCATTAAGACACTGAATTAGAATGCATGCACAGATATTAAAAATTAAAACTAAGACAGCACTTTAAGTGCATTATATACCTATAAACACATTTTATATATCCTACCCATTTGCTTTTCTCCTGGGGCCAAATCCCTATAGTTTCATTTATCCCACCCATCTGCATCTCTCATGGGGCCAAATCCCTAGTTTTATGCTTCCTACCCATTTGCTTCTCTGCCGGGGCCAAATCCCCAATTTTATGCTTCCTACCCATATGCTTCTCTCCCGGGGCTAAATCCCTAGTTTTATGCTTCCTACCCATATGCTTCTCTCCCGGGCCAAATCCCTTGTTTTATACTTCCTACCTTTTTGCTTCTCTCCAAATATTTAACCAGTAACTGTCATCCAAATTTTTGAAGATACTATATGTATATATATATGCATACAGTGAGGTGCAATCCTAACATAGAATTATTTCAATGTCGCATTAACGTGAAGTTTGCTTTCCTCATGCGCTCCGGATTGCTGAGCACACGCATTGACGTTAACGCAGATTTCCTCCTGAACTTAATTTTGAGACTGTGTCACGCGCTTGGCTGCAGTTCGCTTCGCTTGCTTGCACCCTAAAACTTTCATTAACATGTACATAGAAAAGGATTTGAAGGAAAATTGAGATATACATTGTATATTTAAATATAAAAAATATATTACTGTGTACATGTAAGTAAATATTCAGAATTAAATAAAATCCTTACGAGTTAAGGGATGAATTTTAAAAATATTGAACACAATTTCCGAACATTGAATATGATTTATTCATATTTTAGGATAAAAATAACAATAATAATAATGATAAAATTAATAAAAATAATAAAAATGATGATAATCATATACTTTGAAAATTAGCTAAATTAAAAATAATAAACACATAAATAAGAATAAATACATAAACAAATTATAAATAAATAAATAAGAAATAAATACATAATATAATTAATGAAAAATAAATAAATGAAATAGAATTAGAATTTAATTATCCTAGATTCTTTATAGTATAAACTAACGAAGTTTTTCATAAATACCTTAGTGCAAGTCTACGCGGTAATTTCCATTATTATATTACATATGAAACCCTTAATGTGGGGTGTCATTTTAACATTACATTTAATACATGTATATATGACGACATTTGCGGTAATTTAATTAGATCCCTTTTATTTCCTCCATCCATACCACTGCTTAGAGATTTTCAAACGTAGGCATGTGAAAGTGCGAATGGACTGAGCGCACACAGGAATAAATCACATTAACACGAATTTCCTCCCGCGTTAACGTGAGGAGCGCACGCGTGTCCAGTCGAGCAGTCCTAGCACGTGTGCGTTAACGTGCATGTTATGTTAGGACTGCACCCATCTGTATATATAAAGATCTGATCCATAAACCAAGCACAGCATCCTACAACTTGATTCTACATAAGTTTTTTCTCATAAGTATCTTCTACCTTACAGGTTGGACACTTATTGCAATATGTTTGAGTCCACAATGTCAGAATGATCTTACCTTGCAGCATCCACATTCTTCACTCGATATATCAGTTTACTGCCACTCTTCAGTAAATCTATCTTGCCCTGTAACATGACAGCGCATCTAGGAATTGGTCTTATATTTTACATATGAAGCGATGACTTGGTTTAGGGCCATTTATACTTTAAAATCGCTATTATAATCCATTTTATCAAAAATGTCAATCATCTCACATCAAAGTATCATTTAATATACCAAATATGTATTTACAACAATCCTTATAATTTATAACCAGATTTTGTTGACATCAGCTAAAAATATCACTTTGGAACTTTAATATGATTAATCTTATATTCTTCTAACTAAATATTATCTATATGTAAAGTCTAGAAATCAGTCTGTTATTTCTATCAATGCTCTTAGAAGCAATGGTTATGACTTTTATATCATGAAGAAAATATGTTAATGAAAAAGGGAAATGAGCTTATATTAGAGGATGGAATCAACTAAGAAAATTCTCCTTCTTAATTCACCTATTATAGATGAACAGGTTGATAATGATTTTTGAATATACGTAAGATGGTGAAGCCCTGTGGATTAAGTGCTCGGTATATGACTGAGAGGTTCCGGGTTCGACTCCCACCATGGGAGTACCATGTCCTGTCATTCAGATGAGACAGTAAAAACTGGTCCCATGTCACAGTAGGCATGGCACATACAAGATCCTTCACTGCTTTGGGAGGGTCAATTGCAGAGATAAAAATATCTCTTCGATGCATCAGACAGATGCCGTCACCATTTATATGAAATAATCGTGAAGTGACACAAAACAATAACCAATCAATGAATATACGTATTCTTATGTATTGTTTAATGATGTCACATTGCTGCAAATATAATTCAAAATAATTTTCATTAGTGAAATAACTAGTTAACAGGTCCATAACTTTTATTGCACATCAATTTTTTCATTAAACAAATAAGGTACAGCCAGTGATTTATAAACAAGAGGCCCAAGTGGGTTTGTATCTCTAAAATGACCTTAATTTACTTATTAAACTGACAGTTTGAAAAATTAGCAGATAAATTTATATATTCCCTAATGTTTATTGTGTTGTGACTACACTTTATACAGAAAACTCAGTGTAAATTTGGAATCATCATCAACATTAAGCAATTGTTTATGCAGGCCATATTAAAATTCCTAACCCTTAAATCTATGATAATTTACAGGAAATGAATGCTCAAAAACCGGTCAATAGACCTGGATGAAAAACATCAATACTTGCAAGAGACCATGAGTGCCTCATCCCTACCAAGTTTTATAAAAATCATTCAATTGGTTCTTCAGAAGAAGTTGGAAATGTGATAGACTAACCCTCCCCCCTCTCTTTTTTTGGACAGTCTTACAAAATTCATAAAAAAATCTTAGAATTGACAAAATTCTTTCACAGTAACATTCTTTATGATAATAATGATTAAAAGAAACCAAATTAAAGGGTCATTATCATCTAAAGGAGAAAAACTGCACTTTTCTGGAGTGAAATCACGAAGTCCAAAAACACTGTTGAACGTCAAAAATTTGATTTGGTATAGAACCAAAACCAACAACCCTTCTTTACACATCTCTCTAGATCATTCCTTTGCATTCGGTTTGTCTCTATATGCAGCAGGTCTGAAGAAGAAGATTGTCAAGGGAGGTTACCGTGTGACACACTTTTGCCTGTTGGGGTGCCACCTATTGATGAGATGGAACTTACTGAGGAAATCATGAGAGAAAAACATAAACTTTCAATAATGAAAAGCTGATATCAGCCATACTATGCATCCATTCAGTCCCAGTGATTATCACTTCTATGTAGCCAATGAAATAAATCAAAATATATAACTCTGGGTGATAAACATCTTTGTTAAGAATGTTTTTATAAACTGAATAGTACACTATAAGAGATTATTGAAGTATATCCCAGTTATTATTTTATAAAGAATTAGGGGAAAAATTAAAATGTAGTTCAAGATCATAACACACTCTTGGGTGTAATATTATGACACTGCAGGGTAACTTGAAAAAGTAGAACTATGGTCATGTCTTTATTGTGACAATGAAGTTGAAGATATGACTTCAGTTTAAGTTACTGAGACACATTTAAAATTATGTCACTGCGGCCAAAGTAACTTGAATGATTATTGCATCTTTTCACTTTGACCTTGACTTTGAAAATATGATCTGAATTCAAGACCCTAACAAAATTTTAATTCATGGAGAACAATTGTGTGTAACATTATGATACTGCAAAGTCACATGAAGTTCTGGTCCAGACAAGAATTCTGACCATATTTCCAGTGTGACCTTGTATATTTCAAGGTCGTGTTCAAGGTCGTGACACACTCTGGGTCAGAAAAGAACAATTTAGTGTAATATTATGATGTTGCAAGTTATCATGAAGAAGTTATGACCCAATTAAGATTATTTAACAAACAGAAGGACAGACAGACAGATATTACTAAGTCATTGTATCATTACTCTGTTGCAACAAAGGTCAACACAAACAAAATATTTACAAAGGTGCAATTGTAATTCTGACTCCAAATTATGATGACTGTCTTTAAACCAGTTTTACTATCAAGCTCAAACAGGACTAACAAGTACTGTCCTTGTGCTTCTGTCCTAGTACCCCTAAATTTGAATAACAAACACACATTTGTTCATGAGCTAATAATGACTTTGGGAGAAGATCATGACACACCCTTGTATTAAACTATAAAATCAAATTTCAAGGTTAAGGTCACAGGCTATGTATGTTGATCAGCGTAAAGGGTATTCAGTTATGGTCTGGAAACTATTTTCACTTATCCATGCTCTGTGACCTTCACCTTTGAACTTTCAAATCAATAGGGCATATCCTAAACCATCATCGAGTCTGTGTTTGAATTTTCACATTGATATTTATTTTAGTCAAGAAACCATACTCAGATATCCACTCTGTGAACTTGATCTCTGACTTTTTAACCTCCAAATCAATAAGGTCCTTTACTTACAGGGAGTGTCTTAAATTTCTGGACCACAGATGTAAAGGGATTTCAGTTATAGTCTGAAAACCATTTATAGCAACAAACAAACAGATGGACAGGGTGATTATACTCCCCTACCCAAATTTTGTTTGCGGGAGGTAAAAATATTTTAGAGAATTCCTTAAGCAAGTATTTACCGGTAATGATAGGAGATATGCTGAAATAAATCACAATATATAAGTACTACATACTGCCAATGGTATAAATATTCTATATTCATGCATTTTTCATCTTCTACACAATTCATGTGATTGACTTTAAAAGTATTTCTATATACTGATAATTGTAATCATTTGATGAATATGCTTTATCACTACATAAAAACATCCTTACAGTGGACAGAAGTCTATTTATGGCTGTGACCCTTTGCTGAGCATTACATTCTGGTAGTTCCTTCTGAAGCACTGCATCTGATATTCCTTCCGGATTCTCATGGCATAATTTTATAATTCTGCAAATTATTAAAATAATGACTGGAGCATGAATAGCATCAGAGTCAGTAAAAACTAACAGAAACCTTACAAAGGAAACCCTCCTGTCTCTATTGACAATAAAACCTACTGGGTATGAAGCATTAGCGACTGAAAGAAACCTTACAGAGGAAAACTTCCTGTCCCTATTGACAATAAAACCCACTTTGTACTTTGCTTGAAGCATTAGTGATTAGAAACTTAACAGAGGAAATCTACTGATAATAAACCCCACAGAGGATGAAGCAATGGCAACTGACAGTAGTCTTACAGAGGAAATTATAATGTCCCTACTGACAATAAAACCCACTGGGTATGAAGCATTGGCAACAGACAGAAACCTTACAAAAGAAACTCTAATGTCCCTTTTGACAATAGTATCCACAGGGGTTGATTGACTGATTATTGATTTACGTCACTCTACAACTATTTCACGTATATATAGTGACAGCATCTGTCTTGCTTAGAAATTTATACCTTTGCAACTCACCCTCCCGAAGCAGTGAGCACTCTTTTATGTGCCACGCTGACTGCGACACGGGACCTTGGTTTTTATGTGCCACGCCTACTGTGACACAAGGCCTCGGTGTTTATGTGCCACGCCTACCGTGACACAAGACCTCGGTTTTTACTGTCTCATCCCAAAGACAGGACATCGGTGCATCCTGAGGGGAGTCAAACCTGGGCTTCCCAGTCTCAAACCAAGCACCTAATTCACTGGGCTACACTGGCTAACCCATTGAGGATGAAGCAATGGCAACTGACAGAAACCTTACAAAGGAAACTATATAGCATCTATGTCTATGCAGTTGGTTGATTGTTGTTTTATGTCACTTTCAACAATTCTTCAGTTATATTGGGACATGGAAGCAGGAGGTAATAAATCTCTTAAATATAGTGGCACAATACCAGAACTGAACCTGGATCGTCGACACCGCAAGCCAAGCGCTTAACCACAACACAAAGCCTGCCATATGTCACTCATTTTCAATGACTTTGAAACCTTGAATGAATTATATAGAAAAAATTTTCAGAATTTTGTCAGTCTGGATGAAATGTAATCCGTTAAAACCTTCGAACAGATTCTTTTCAACATCACTGTTATGCTTACAAAAATATTAATATATTAATAGCACTAAAGACAATTATATACACCACTTCTGTTAGGTTACTTGTGCACACTGCAGTAAGTAATAACAATCCATTATATGTCAAGTCAATTGAAAAACATAAAACAAGAGATGTTTGTAAATCACATATGCCCCTCTTCTTGTATTATATTGTACAATTGTATAAAGCACTACATACATTTGGTAACCTTTGACCTTTTGATCTGAGGGGCAGGCTTGGTGTAGTGGTTAAGCGCTTGGCTTGCGGCGCCGACGATCCGGGTTCGATTCCCGGGTTGCGCCACTATGTTTAAGAGGTTGGTAACCTCCTGCTTCCATGTCGCGATATAACTGAAATATTGTTGAAAGCTACGTAAAACACCAATCAACCAACCAACCAACCTTTTGATCTGAGAATCGATAGGAGTCATCTACTACTTATAACCAACCCACTTATGAAATAACATCACTATCAAGCAAAGGATTTTTAAGATATTGGGCGGACACCGATTGTATAAAGTACTGCATTGCACTTGGAACCTTTGACCTTTTGACCTGAAAATAAAAGGGGTCAACTACTACTACTCGTAAACTATTCACATATGAAATATCATCACTATCAAGCAAAGGTTTCAGATATTGGGTGGACACTGACTGTACACAGTACTCTGTAAAAAGTGTTTGATGGTAACCAAATCAGAACCTGACCTAGATATATTCTCATGATGTATTTGTATGCCAAATTTCATTTCAATATATATGCACCCATTGCAGAGATAATGAACTGAAACTGTGAATTATTGGAAATTTTCTAAGTTCAAGGGGTGTAACTGTCAAAAATTTGTTGGATGGTAACCAAATCAAAACTTGAGATAGATATTTTCATAATGAATCTGTATGCCAAATTTCTTTTCAGTATGTGCACCCGTTGCGGAGATTATGAATGGAAACTGTTCAGGTTATGGACTTGCAGACCTACCAATGGACAGCAGCAAAGCAATATAACTTCCTTCTTCCAAAAAGGACATAAAAATTAAGTAGTCATTATGATTCTGGATTTTTTTAAGGTATGCAATACAGTACCCAACAAAAGGCTGCTTCAAAAATTCCATCAATATATTACATGTACAAGTGGAAATGTATATAAATGAATAATATCATTTCTTACTGAAAGGAAAATGAAGTTACAACAAAAGAGAGAATTTACTCAAATAAAGTTGTGGTAAAATCTGGAGTCCCGTAAGGCACTATTCAGGACCAATCTTATTTCTGTGCTATAAACATAATTCACCGGAGGCAATTAGATGATCAATTAGATGATCAATTAGACTCTTTGAAGATAATTGTTTTCTCTAAAGGAACTAATAATCAATAAGACCATAAGAAACTCCAAGAGGAACTCGCCTCCCCTCCAAAAAATGCCAGCAACATGGGGCATGCACATGCCAAGAAGTGTTACATACTAAATCTTAAAAAGAAAAAGAACAACTTATATTCACTTAATGTCAGATCTGTCAACATGTATGACATCAAGTTCTTACTAATGCCTCCAAATATCAGAACATCTTAAATGGAAAGATTATTTAAACAATGTAGCAAAGAAAGCCATAGTTCAACATTTTTTACAGTGAAACTTACAACATTGCCTAAAAACAGCCTACATAATATTATAGTTAGTATAATAATGGAGTGTTAGCTATCTGTGAGCCCTTTACAACATTTGACATAAATAAACTCAAGAGTATTCAAAGGAGAGGGAAACCTTTCATCAAAGAAAACTAGTTTTAGAGAAAAATGATGGCTGACCAAGATGCTAAATGACCATGATTAACCATCATTGAAAATGCAGCGACATCATTAACCCCTCATATCATTTTTTACAAACTGTTTGCGGGGCAGATCCTAGCAGTCAAGCTTGAAGATAATATTCAGCAGCAGGCAATTACATGCAAAACAATTTGAAAATGTATAATATTGTCACTGACCAGGAAAAATCAACAACCAATAAATTATCATTGTAACAGGTAAAAACAACCATTAAAAAAATCTCTACTCATAGGAACAGCAATTCATTGAGTCTACCTAGGAAAAAGTACATACATCACAAAGGATTAAAAGAACTTTTAATTCGGACTCACAAAACATCATCATTAATATGCCTTCCCTCTCACATCATCCCTAAGCAAGGAATCTGTGACATTCTTACAAATACAGATACCTACTGGTAATGAAGCATACAATATGTATATCATATGTACATATATGTCTCATACAATATGTATATTATATGTACATATATGTCTCATACAATATGTTTATTATAAGTACATATATATCTCATACAATATGTATATTATATGTACATACTTGTCTCATACAATATGTATATTATATGTACATATATGTCTCATACAATATGTATATTATATGTACATATATGTCTCATACAATATGTATATTATATGTACATATATGTCTCATACAATATGTATATTATAAGTACATATATATCTCATACAATATGTATATTATATTTACATATATATCTCATACAATAAGTATATTATATATACATATATGTCTCATACAACATGCATCTATCTTTTACATACTACAGATGAAGGTTGTGGGCAATTAACATGATATTATTGAAGACCCTCATGTTGCTAAGGTAAGCTCTACTCACTACTGTACTGCAGTATAAAGGGTCAAGTATAGCAACCCTCACACATCCCAGTAAAATTGACTGTCAAAATTTGTAGTCTTCAGAAATGACAGTTTTTTTTTGCATTTTAGGGCTATTATTTTGTTATCAAAAGAATTACAAATAAAAAAAAACATTACACATTGAGCATTAAGTCAAACTTTAAAATTGAAATGATGATTTTATTTATTGCCCGATAACACTGCACAGACTGCACAGTTTCTGCTTTAACAACATGCTAAAAATCGATGTACCGTAAAAGTGAGTTACAATATTAATATTAATGTACGTATAACAGTTGGAATTCTAATTAACCTTTTCAGTTTTTAGAAAGCATATCATTTCTGATGATAGGGTACTGTCATAGAGTACTTAATTTCAGCATGTGTAAAATATATGTAAATAAACACGATGGATCTCCAATAACAACACAATGAAGACAGTTCTCCAGAACAGCTGCAGTATACTTCAATGACTAACATACTGCTTACCTTTTATGGACAATCGCTTTCATCTTTTACTGTAAAATTTACAAAGTTGTATTCCCAATGACCGTCCATTTATGTAACTTTAAATTACTTGTTGTTTGTGGTATTATAAGTAAGGGGATGAAGTAAGTAAATTTATACCCTTTTTATACTGAACATTGGCAACGACCCATTTTAATGAAAAAATTTATTTCTAAAATATTTTTGCGTAATTCAACCTCAATTTTAATTCAATAAATTAATATTGATGAAATTATTCTTTTCAAGTACCATTACTCTACTTCATATACATGTAACCCTGTGCGCCCCATGTTGTTGACACATTATCAACTTGTGTACTTACATTGCTCAGGTGAAATCAGGTAAGGGGTACTCCAACACAGATGCAAGTTTTGAGCTAAATATAACTTTTATGAAAATTCTAACACCCAACGGTTGTTGAATACATAACAGTTAATTTATTGAGCATTTTTTCAGAATTTTACATTTTGAATTTTAGCTGAGAACTGTACAGTTCTGCGAAGTGCATCAAAGTCATTATTGTGCAACAAAAGGTGCATTTTTGTTTTCTTATTTACATGTAATACCTATATTTATTGCTTCTTATTACCCGTATGGAAAGCTAATAAAGATGACTTGGGATATAAAGTAGCATTTGGAACAACTTTCAATTGTGAACACTCGGAGCCGGCATGATCTGCTGGAGTTAGTGTATTAAACCCTTCAGGATTAACCACAGGCACTGTGCTACATGAAGAGTGCCTTTTTAAAACTAACCCCCTCCTATATATATCATCTCGTTCCCCTTTCCTCTAAGGTAAAAAACAACGGTCAGAATACAGCTGCTTCAACCAGTATTTCCTACAAGTTCCGAAGATAATCAGAGGAAAATAAAGGGCCAACAAGTAAAATAATGTCTAACCTTTTGATATCTGTCCTCAAAATTTCATTTAAGCATGTTTAAAAGCGCCAACAAATGCAAATTCGAATGACACAACTCGCGGTTGGTACTTTACTTTCCTCTGATTATCATCGGAACTTGTAATCTCTTTTGAGATTCCTGCATGTGGCCGTTTTATTATGCTGCCGTTTACTATTGCCACTCTCCAGATTACGGAACTAATGTAGGAAATGCTGGTTGAAGTGGCTGCATTCAGACCGTCGTTTCTTACCTTAGGGGAAAGGGGGAGCAAGACGAAATATAAAAGGGGGGGGGGTTAGTTTTAAAAAGTCACTCTTCATGTAACACAGTGCCTGTAGTGTGGATTAACCATAATTTATATTATAAATATTTAATACAAATAATGTTATAAATTATAACATTATTTGTATTTAAAAGACATTCGTTTTTCTTGATATATTTAAAAATCTTAAAACACATATTCACACCTTGCTTCGTATTCGACAGCTTCCACTGGTTCTTGCTTTATTTCTGTCATTTTAAATACTGTCGCTTATTATTCTACCACATGTGTCACAGAATTGCATAGGACTTTCGTGTTGAAATAAAAGAGAAAATGAAAGTACTGTACATGAATGATCCCGAATATATCGGTCACCCCGAATATATCAATGATGCAATTTTGTTTGGTTATGCTACTGCATATTTCTCGCATGTAAGGAAGAAAACACTTTCAATTATTACACTTTCCTTTCTATTATTTTTATTCATGCTTTAATATGTTGGTGTATTTATAACATGTTATTTTGTAGTGAAATTATTTACGACGAAACAACTTTGAATTTGTTTTGCCAGGAAAATGGCGGAAGTTAAGGTGGGTATTCAAGC